>JAUZSX010325685.1:0-11376 GCA_034780655.1 Idiosepius hallami | reverse complement strand
AGCTCGGGAGAGCAGTTCATCTAGGTGAAGGGTAACACCGAATATATAAAGCCCGAGTAAGAGCACGTAAAAATGGCATTGTGCCAAACTTGGGGGTGCTCACCAAGTAAATATCATATTATATCGCCCACATGTTTGTGGTCATACATTCACTCTCTCGGAAAATGAAAACGATACATTTGAGCTAATTCAGTTGATTCCATTTATCCAAAGACGTTTTTCAGTTAACAGATACATCAAGTCTTTTTTCTCTTGGGAAAGGCATGAATGTTAACATCCCCTCCAGCTATGGGTTAAATAGCGAACATTGTGTTATTAAAAACAAAAACGAAGTCTGTATGCAATGATTGTTCTTGGCATTAAATGACTTTAATGTTGATATGCCGTAAAACACGAACAGACATCTATTGTGTATCACTTAAATTACGTACAGGCAGTGTAATTTGGACTAAAAATTAACCATAGTTCACTAACCTATTTAGCCGTGTCAACACAGATGCATGATTAGGCACTCCTTCTGCAAGTCTAACACAGAACAAATGAGGTGTAAGTTTCTTTTTGTTATTTCTGTCTTTTAATGTTATCACCGTGAAATCTTATCACTTAAGATTGAGACTAATGTAAAATTTGGCTAGTGTGAAGAAAGCTAATGTCTGAATCGAAGATTGTAGACAGAGCATTCTATATTGATCAGTGGGAATGTGTGGGAAGAAAATATATTCCTTATTTCTTTTTATTGTAGAGGAAAAATCAATAGCTGTACAAATAATTATGTCAGAAACACGGTGTGTAAACTGAAGCTATAATTTTAATTTCTGATTAGGTTTTATCAAGATATGACAAGAAGAAAATTGCCTCTCTGAAAATAACCAAGGCATAATATTAAACTGAGACCAGTACTAAAATAATAGAGAGGTTCTATAAAGCTACGTTGCTCTTTCAAATGACACTGTTTATACAAGGCCTGTCTAAAACAATCCGACTTTTGGACAAAAAATATTTCATATCCTTGAGGGTTCTGTAAGTTAAGAAAATTACAAGTGAGATATATTTTTGTTAATATGCAGAAGCGTGTTTAGGGGATCCTAAGCCACACTCTTAACCCACTGTAGATTTTACTTTTTTGCAACGGCGACGCCATTTTTCCTAGACTAAAATAACTATTGTGGGGGCTATCTCCACTTTCGATTACCGAATCATGGACTCGCCCAATGGGCATATAAACAGTTACTTACGTTGCTAGGACGGAGAAGGCAGCGACTGGCTAACCGGATGTCGGTCGATTACTCTAGCACTAACTACTTCTGTATTACTAACTCACTCTGCTATAAACTCTCTATCTACCTATCACCTGATTGTTTGTTCCGTTATTAATTCTTAACCACTCGGCAACCACAGCAATAACCAAATAAAGTGATAAAAGGGTTTTCAAATATTGATATTCTTCAACATTTGAAAGAAAATATTTCCTGTGTCAAAAAATGAGAACGATACATTTGAGTTAATTCAGTCAATTCAATTTATCCAAAGAATATTTTGCCGTTAATTGATACAGCACAGCTGTTACCTTTGCTATTTTTATTTGACAAAACTTCTACTTTAAAATATCAAGAGAGAAAAAAAAAGCAAGGAAATTTAACACATTTTAATTGCTTTATTCTTTATTTATTTACAAAAAGTGAGGCTTCTCACACTTATTTGTTAATCAGCAATTAACTTCTCTGAGGGAATATTTAATTTACATGACGTACGCATAGAAATTACGAACAGGAATATCGATCGTCACATCTTAAAAGAAACTTAAACTTTACCATACAGGAAAAAAATTCACGTAAAACGACATTTGATATACAAGGTGACACAAAAATACGTGAACTTATTAACAATCTAAAAGATCATTTTTTTAAATAATTATCAAAAAAATAAACATGTTATTTAAATAGCAAATATTTATTCTACTTTGTTCAGCTTCATTATTCACACAAAACCACCCTGTAAATTGATCAAATATTTGAACCGTTTAATACAAATTCTAAAACCAAAGCAAAACAATTCCTAATATCTACCTGAAAACTCGTAAAACAGCCATTCCCAAATGATGTAGATATAGAACATGTAGATTCCTGCTAGTTATCTTTGTCCTGTGTGTGTTTGATTTTTTGCTTTTTGTATTTTGTATTCACTACAGGTTTTCAGAAGTTTTGCATATTGGTCGAAATTATTTCAAATGATAATCTTTTAAAATAAATTTACTGCCATAAAAATAATATTTTAAAAAATTCAAGGCATTTCTAATAAGGTAAATGGACAAACAATAAAACAACTGTTTGTTTTTATGTTTGTTTTGTTTTACGGCATATCAGTATCTTTTTATGAATATGTTTTCCTCGGGATATATGGATTCGTATGCAATTTTGTGAAATCAGGACTAAACCATGCGGCTTGTAGTTTCTGAGAAATGTTTTATTTGTATTACATAATAATGAACTAATTTCGACCATAATTTATTTTCTATATTTTTTTTGTGACTTAAATGTATTTTATGTATGCTATTTATGCATTTATATGCTTTTATTTAAAGGGATTTGTGGTGATTATTTACTGTTCTGTTTTTGTGGCTTTTATTTTTTATTGTAAATGCTTATGTTTGTGAATGTGATGTGTCTTGTTTTGTTTCATTTTACAATCTCTGAGATTTAAGACCAAAATATTATGAAATGCTTTGAAAAATCAACCATTTATCAACTGTGTTTGCTTTACTTAATCCGCTTAAAGAATCTATTAACTTGCAGTAGAAAAAAAACAAATAAATCACATGACAATTTGCGATTTTCCTAATCTTTAAAACACGAATTCCAAAATCTATAAATATTTTTTAATGATTTTTCGGTTGTTTTTAACCAAAAACTAAATTATCTATGGAAGGATGGCAATAATATTTTAGACACTTTATCTAATTTTGAAATATGTTTCAAAACTGATAAAAAATATTTTAAAAGATTTTCAAATCCGGTGTTCAAAACTGATGTAATTTTTATCTTGACTTTGTGATTATTTTTTCGGATCTTTTATATGAGTTATGATCAATTTTACAGATATTTCTTTAATTTCACAAACGAAAATAGTTAAAAATCAATATGAATAACTATATAATACCCGAGGAAGACCAAAGGGTATTTCGGTCAAAAATGCAGTGAAATAAATAAACAAATAATGATGAGGACAATATCCCAAACAATATCTATCAAATTGCTTTTGTTAGTGTTCTGGGGTAACTGACACCCCTATTACTGTCTGTACATGAACTCTCCCATCTCTGGTGAGAGCGGCCATTTTGGACTCTATTTTTAGAGATCACATGCCAGCTGACATGACTTTAAAGACTCTCCTATTTGATATTGTGAACCCCTTAAGAATAAGGCCACAACAGTTAGTTAAATTTCTCGAACTCTATTTAATGCAGATTATTATTAATCGTAAGTTATCTTTAATTTTAAATGAATAGACTAAAATCTAATTTTCAACTGGGAAGCTTCTCGATGAATAGACTTCAAAAATAAAATAGCTTTATTTGCCTATAACAACAAAGACATCCAAAACAATGATAATGGTTGAAATGGTTATGCTGATAACAAAGCTCATACTAAACGATTGACTAAAAGACATATATATATATTAATACTTTAGTGCAAACGTAGCTCAAAATTAACGATTATCATATCATTATAAATATCTATCTAACAATACTTTAATACTTACGTAAATCAAAATCAAAATCATAATCATGATCACAAACAATAATTAGAGAAAATTATGTCCCTTTGAATATTCTCTTCTACGGATATACTCAAAACAAATTTCAAATTATTGTTTTAGAGTTTAGTTTTGTAAATATTCTCTTCGTTTACTTTGTATAATTTCTTTTATGCATTTAGGACAGTCGGCGTGGCCTAGTCGATAGGTAGTCTTCTTCTTCGGAATCGTGGTACATGAATTTAAATCTAAGTCATTCCATCCACTTTTATATGTCGACTAATACCTTGGGGGGGAGGTATGAATCTCCATCGTCGCTCCAGCTATCGATTAAATAGTGTTACATGTGTTATTAAAAAAATATGTGTGTATAAAGTAATGTTGATCAAATCAAAAGTAATTGTTCTAGACATTAAAAAAGCAAAAAAGGTTGATATATCGTTAAACACAAAACAATTTGTTATACATTAAAACATTTAAGTTGTTAGGAGAATTCATTACTGTTTAAGTTTTAAAAAACAATCTTATAATTAAGATATAGTTATATATAATTCCATTTTTACATGCCTTTATAGTTTATTTTAAGTTCAGAGTTTTAAAAATGTTATTTTGTTGCAAAATCAAAAGATTCTTCTTTGATGAATATGTCAAAATACATTTTCTCACCTAAGAGATTTCAACCATTCTCTTTATTCTAGGTGTATTTATATCAACCTGAATTAATACATTTTATCCAAGAATAGTATCTATTAGACTTGATTCTTCGTAAAAAAAACATTACTCTGAACTTATTCCTAAAATATTCACTCTTTCTAGTTACTTTAATGTAATAAGTGGACCAATAAAAAAATGCAAATATAGATTAGAAAGCTTTCAGATATGCTTTTTTTAGTAATGCATCTTTACTAAATTATCCTTTTCTTTTATTGACTTAGGAATAAAAAAAAAAATATTTAGTTGTATGTTTTAGTCATCTATTTCTGGTTGTGTTCCTAAGGTTAAGTTTTGAAAATCTGAAATCATTCTTTGATGGTCTTGAATAAAATCTTCAATTAAGAACAGCTTCCGCATGATGTAATTTAATAGAATATTCTGATTCAAGAAAGGACGACAAAAATATAATGTATTTTATTATATTAGTCAATATGTTAGGGCATAAAAAACTATCTAGGAATTTTATTTTAATATCCATTATTTAATCTGCATCTTTTTATATTATTATTAATTCTATTTATTTTAGATTTTTGTATTTCTTTCAATTCTAACACCAGCTACAAGTAGCATTTACATGCTGTCCGTGGCCAATGATTTTAACTAGAATTACAACAAGTAATTTTATAAAGTTCCAGCTGAACCCGCGCCATCACAGGTAAAACATAATCTGGTGCAACTACTCCTCGAGATTTTACCCTACTATCTCTAGCTTTCACAACCAGGATAAGCAGAATCTATATTCCACTAACTCCGACCAGACTGGTTCAGTACCTCATATTCCTAAGTGGACACCCATCTTAGTAGTGAACGTTGTACTCTACGTACCTTAACTTCGATGATCTGGCGGGAACCGGTATCTCTAACGTGATTGACCGTAATGTAGTTGTTCTTTTGAATTATAGATATAAAGAGAAAGGTATAAATGAAGCCTAACAATAACTAACATGTTTATACCAGAAGAGGGAAATAATTAGATTTTTCAATAGCGTAAAATCCAAATTTTTCTGCCTATGGGATCCCATGGTGCAGCGGATAAAAGGGGTAGAGTCAGTACGGATTCATGTGGGTATTGTTGAAAGATAGTGGTTTCGATTCCTACTTAAACGGACTACAGATTAAATTTTCCAAAACTTGGTGCTACAGACAAGCAAGTATGGAAAGCGGTGATTACTGGAAATACGGTTACAAGACTGTAGTTCTGTATCTCGTATCACTGTTGAGCATCTAAGACCGGCGGATAATTTTAGCAAAAACTATGTAAGATGAGGATAAAAGTCAGCAAAATTTTAAAATAATTTTAAAAAAACAAAGTATCTTTTGAAACTAATATATAATTTGGTTAGAATTTTGCTTGAAGACCATTATAAAACTTTGAAATTATTTTTGAAATACAATAAATTAATATATAATTTTATTAATACATTATAGTTCTTTTGAAGCATCATATAATAGAGATAATAAACAAAAGCTTAAATGATGCATTTTAAGTGTTTTATTTTATTCATAACTCTAAAATATAGCATACTGTATACAACACTTAAAACGCATCATTTAAGCCTTTAAGAAATATTTAAATATATTTTTTAACAATAATAAAGTTTATCTTTTATCTATGTATTTTTGTAGATTGTAATCTTCATCTTTAATAGAAGTTGTTTCCTTACGTTTGAACTAAGTAATTCTCTGGCTCTCTTTAGGTTATCAACAAAGATCTTTCCTGAAAAAGACCAGAGTATTAATTGTCCGAAACGTAAAAACGACTATTAAAATAAGTACAACAGCCTTCAAAATTCCTTAGTTTGTAAAGCTTCTACTTAAATTATTCCCAAATAAAATGTAAATAAACAATTATATATTTTATCAAACCTCATTTGCAGCACATTTTTGGTTAGTTTTTCATTTTTGTTGATGATTTATAATTCTAACATCAGAGATTGTAAAATTCGTTAACAAAATTACTTGCTCTAATTTAACATTTATGTGTGTCAGTGTCGTTGTAAAGCTTATTAATTTTGATTACTAAAGTCACCTCATTAGGAAATTAATCTTGTAATTAAGGTCTATTCATACAAACTCTTCTATTTTTAAAGCGACTAATCCATTTCGACAGTTTCTGATCTTACAACTATTCCTTCCATTATATTCATGTGTTTTCATAGGATTGTGTTTACTATACATTGCTAGATACAAGTATTTTCTTAAATCTAATGTGTAAAATCTTTATGCATGTTCGAATTTTACACGGTCTGTAATGTTTTCATTGTAAATACCACGGGAAATATATTATTTTTATTAGTCCAACACCAACATTAGGGGGTTACATAAAATCACTGGGCTCTAAAACAAAAGCACTTGTTAGAAAACAATAAAAATTTAGAAAAAGAAAAAAGAAATAAAAATATATATATATATATATTTATATATACATCATCATCATAATCCTCATCATAATAATCCTCACCATCAAAATCGTCATCATCATAATCATCGTCATCATAATCATCACCATCATAATCATCGTCATCGTAATCATCATCATCATCATAATCATCACCATCATAATCATCACTATCATAATCATCATTATCATAATCATCATCATAACGACAGCAACGTTGATTAATAGGACGGCCATCACGAGATCTTACTCTAAAACAGCAATGCTAAACTTTTAATGCATTTGTTTAGTTTTGTCGAAACTCCAGACAACCAATCATCACCATCAACACCAACCCCACCAACAACACAAACTACAACAACCAGGACCATTAAAAAGGCGGCTATCACGAGATATTCCCCTGAAGGGGCAACACTAATTTTATCATGCTTTTGTTTTTTTTTGTCTTTTAGAAGCACCAGACAATCAAGAACCATTATCCCTACCATCATTATCATAATCATCACCATTGAAAACAATGACAACAACACCAGCCACGCAAAGCCATTAACAAAAAGGCTATCACGAGATGTCACCCTAAAGGTGCAATGCTAAATGTTTCAACATTCCAAAACCGACATCGTAATGTCGTTAGATTAGTTCTTTTTTATTTTATTTCATTTTATTTTTAGTCTTAATAGAAACAAAATTTTAAAGAAAATTTAAAAACCAGACAATGGTTGCTGTTTTATCAATAAGGAAACACTCGAAATTTTTTTGTTGAATTTTACTTCTTGTTATTTCTCATCATCGTTTGTTTTATGGAAGCAAATGTGATTATTCTTTCTTTGTTTTCTCTTCCTCTTTCCTCCGTGTTGTTTGTTATTGTTGTCAAAGATCGAACCTCTCAACTTGTCTCTTGTTTTACTATTTTGTCTGAATTATAATCATTTTTATAAATTCTTCATCGATTCAACTTCATTTTTCTTATTTTTTCAAAGATCGAAATCTTATCTTTAATGAAATTCCAATTATTTTTGAAGAAGTTTTTTTTTTATATTTTTAATTAATATTTTTATATTACAAGATAATTTCAAGAGCGAAATTTCCTAATTCTATTTGTGATTAAAATTTTTACTCTGTTTTTACAAAAACAGAATTTAAAAAAAAGGATTTTTTTATCATCTAATCTAATTTGTAATGTTCAGTATTTATTTTCTTTAATTATTGTATCATATATTAATGTTACACTTTTATAAATATTTCAGATATTAGATTTTTAAACTGTACACTCAATCCATAAATACTTATAGTTTAGAATTGAATACAGAATAGAGTGGTGTATCAAGCGAATACACATAAACCTTTAATAAATTAAATATAAGCACACACTTTGTTTTTAATTAAATCATTAAAAAAGACAAGCAGATTTTTTTCTGGGGAGTCGGAATTTGGAAATCACCTTGACTTATCAATTTAATTTTTTTAATTTTATTTAATGCTTGGAACAGTAATTTTTATAAACATTTTTCTGTTTTGTAAACACTGAGTTTATTTTTAAAACACAATATGCACTATTTAACCCATAGCTGGAGAGAATGTGTAGATTTATACCTTTCTCAATCGTAATAGTCTAAATGTGAACGTTATTGAAACAACTGAGATTCGAACTCGCATTAAAGCCCGACTTCATCCACTGCCCTAAGTAGACCTCTTCAAGAAAATATTGAAAATGTAAAAAAGACCTTAAATATTTCTAGATGCTCGTCGGTTTTTGCCTTAAATATATAGTCTAGGAAAAATGGCATCGCTCTAGCACCCAAAGAAAATGCAACCTCAGTAGGTTCAGAGTTTAGCTTAGGGTCCCATACACACAATTCTTCAAACCAATAGTCTAAGTGAGTTATATTTTTTTCACATGCAGAACTGTGTTTAAGGGCCCCTGAGCTACAATTTGAACTCACAAAAATTCAATTCTAGCTCCAAGGACGATGCCATTTTTTCCCGGACTACTATAATTGTATTCATCACGCTGTCTTGGTTTCTGTGAGTTTCCCTTGTTAATTCAATAAATTACTTGCTTTTATTAGATTAACAGCAAGAATTGCTAATAAGTATTTCTTTCTTTCTGGTCTGGTTTTAATGCGCCTATTTTATTGTTTTAATGATTTGAATATTTATACAGTTTTCTTCGTAATAGCCAAGGCCTGTGCTGGAAAAGTACAACTGCACCGTAACCTGGAAAACGAGCAGAAGAGAGCGATTAATTGTTTGCATGATCCGATTTGTTTGCAGGCAGTACCACATGTCTTGGCGAGCTTGATATAAAGGTCGATACTGTTTACTGTAAGCCATAAAATATAATCTTCTCTCTGATCGAAAGCTAAGAGCAAGGTCAAAAACTTACTTACAAATTATTTATCGTTTTTCTAGATAAACTGCCTGTCTGTGTGCCCGCTTGAATAGGATGAGTTTAATCCAAAATAATTTTAAAGAAAATACAGCACGTTTTTTTTGTTTTTTTTTTCGAAATGCAACTGGAGATTTCCATGCAAAATTAGTTTATTTGTACGTAATTCTTCTTGGCGTCACTCGTTGACGAGTATGACTGTCCTCCGTCTTGGATCTGTGGACCCTTTCATGGAGAACGCCTGTGTGTCATGTCTTTTAAAGTGGGGAAACTGATTCACCTGCAGTCACCACATGACTCCCTGGCAGAGGTTGGCCTTGTTCCAATGGCACGGAGAGAACCATGACGACTGGAGGCCATCCTCTGTTGCAGCCTTCGCCCGCCTTCAGTGCCGTTGTGTCACTGTTGACATCATCCGCCACATCGCTGTTTTGGGAAAACAGTCTATGCAACCGGTGTAAATAGAGTTTTCGTTCCTTCACAACAGTTCCAATGTCTAATTGCCTATCTCTTGGCCACATCGAACATAAGCTGGAGGGAAAATAAGGATCAATACCTTTCCCAAGAGTATTAGTTGACATGTTAAAGTAGACCGAACAACATGGGTTTGAACCCGAGTACTACGGTTCCGAAGTCCGATTGCCTATCCCAGGGCTACGTTAAACATATCTGGTGGAAAGATGAGGATTCATACCTTTCCCAAGGGTATTATTCAACACGTCAACGTAGACAGAACAACCCGAGTACTACGGTTCCGATGTCCGATTGCCTATCCCAGGGCTACGTTGAACATAAGCTGGAGGGAAAATAAGGATCAATACCTTTCCCAAGGGTATTAGTCGACAAGACAACGTAGACAGAACAACTTGGATTCGAACCCGAGTACCACGGTTCCGAAGTCCAGTTGCATATCCACTGGGCCAGGTCGACCACCCTAACCCCGAAGATGAATGAACGATTTTAGCGAGATGATGTAGTAGTCGCTGGGGAGTCGGTGTCAGCTGTTTTTGACTCGATGCGAACAGGTGACGGTGAAGGGAAAGACGAGGGGGTCAGGCGCTTTCCAGGGATTTATTTATACGGCTTCGCAGTGAGACGATCGAAGAATGGAATATTGGTAAGAATAAATGAACAAGAATATGGTTCAGTTTGGTCTTCAATATGCAAGGTGTCCAAAAAGTTACTGTGCACTTTATATAGAAATTTAAAAAAATGAACAAGAATATGGTTTATTTTGGACTTCAATATGCAAGGTGTCCAAAAAGTTTCTGTGCACTTTATATAGAAATTTTTAAAAAATGAACAAAAATATGTTTTAGTTTGGTCTTCAATATGCAAGGTGTCCAAAAAGTTACTGTGCACTTTGTGTAGAAATATTAAAAAAATGAACAAGAATATGGTTTATTTTGGACTTCAATATGCAAGGTGTCCAAAAAGTTACAGTGCACTTTATATAGAAATTTTAAAAAAATGAACAAGAATATGGTTTATTTTGGACTTCAATATGCAAGGTGTCTATAAAGTTACTGTGCACTTTAAATAGAAATTTAAAAAAATGAACAAGAATATGGTTCAGTTTGGTCTTCAATATGAGAGGTGTCCAAAAAGTTTCTGTGCACTTTATATAGAAATTTTTAAAAAATGAACAAGAATATGGTTCAGTTTGGACTTCAATATGCAAGGTGTCCAAAAAGTTACTGTGCACTTTGTGTAAAAATATTAAACAAAAATATGGTTTATTTTGGACTTCAATATGAAAGGTGTCCAAAAAGTTACTGTGCACTTTATATAGAAATTTTAAAAAATGAACAAAAATATGGTTCAGTTTGGTCTTCAATATGAAAGGTGTCCAAAAAGTTACTGTGCACTTTATATAGAAATTTTAAAAAAATGAACAAAAATATGGTTTATTTTGGACTTTAATGTACAAGGTGTCCAAAAAGTTACTGTGCACTTTAAATAGAAATTTTAAAAAAATGAACAAAAATATGGTTTATTTTGGACTTTAATGTACAAGGTGTCCAAAAAGTTACTGTGCACTTTAAATAGAAATTTTAAAAAAATGAACAAAAATATGGTTTATTTTGGACTTTAATGTACAAGGTGTCCAAAAAGTTACTGT
>JAUZSX010325674.1:0-11376 GCA_034780655.1 Idiosepius hallami | reverse complement strand
TACACCATGTCACATACCAACAAAGAAACTACTATCTTCACTTGCAAGTAAGATTTATATTAACAACAAAATTTCCTTCAAAATACACCTCTTACATACATTTCATTTTTATTATTAATAAAAACATAAATTGAAATATAATAACAATGCGTGTTGTTTGTCATTCTCTTTACCCAATGTTATTATACCATGCCATCTGATACACCCCTTTTTATTACATTAACAACTTTCCACAACACATTTCATTATAAGAGTTAATGTTTTATTCGAATGAGAAAGTCTCTTTATAGAGAGAAAGGCCTAGGATTTTATTAGAGAAGAAAAATCATATTTAATTAAGCAAATAAGAAAGAGAGAATGTGAAAAAAGAATAAAAAATCCCTTTTCCTTACCTTGGAAGACATTTTCCTCTTTAATAAATCAATCCAAATATTAGGGCTTCAAAGTTAAATGAAAATTTTTCTTCATTTTTCCAAAAAAAATGGAAAAAACATTTATTATCTATCTGAAAAAAAAAAAAAAAAAAGGAAATTAAAAAAGCTACTAAAAATGACATGGATTGGTTATCAGGATTGAATTACACCCACCATTATCGGGGAGGGGGTTAAAACTGTTAATTAACCCCTATATTCAATCTACAAAGGTAGCCTATTGGATTCTGTTATGACCAGGTAAAACAGAAAGTGTTAAATCTTGTAATGGATTTTTATTGCTCTTGTGTGGGATTGAAACCCTTATTTTCACTTTGACTTGTAGTAACTAAAGGAGGTCTTTATTTTGTGTCACAAATAAACAGAGACACCTGAAGAAGGCCGAAGAAAAAGTAGAAAGAGAGAATTAAAAGAAAGATATCCTTAACAACAAACAATAACAAAACATCATCTGGGGTTAAAGGTTACGAAATGACTAAGTATTTTTCTTTAACATAGTTTATTAATATTAGAATTCAATTTCTGTAGATCTCTTAATTATTAGAAGTTCAATCAATGTTTATTAATTTTATAAGAATTAAATTAGGATCCAATAATTTTTGTTGTTCAATAAAAACATCAAAGATGGCGGATAAACAAATTTAAATGAGGATTTTTTTCTTCTTTAGAATTTTATTTTAAAGTCAATAAAAAAAGTTGTTCATGACCGACCCTTACCGATTGATTAAAAATAAACCAATTCAAATCTTCAAACAGAAGCAAAAAGTATATTGTTTTTAGATAAATAAAAATGTTAACATTTAAATAAAAAAATAATTGGATTGAATTCATTAAAAAAAATTCTCATTCAATTTGGATTAAATATTCTTAATTCAATTAAATATTCAAGAAAAAAAAATTCATTAAAAAATGATGAGAAAAATTTAAAAGAAAAAAAATTAAACAGTTTTGAAAACTAAAACTTTTTAAAAAATGAAAAGTGCAAATAAATAATTATTTTAAAAAATTTGCCCATTTTTGTTAAAGTATTTCGCGCGAAAAAACGGACTTAACAACAAACATTCACTTTTTTTTTTCGCGAAGAAAACAAAAAATAAGGAAATAATTATATTTTCGCTTCGGTTAATTAAAGTGAAAATAAAAAAATCGTAGCAAACAAATTTAGAAAGTAAACCAAATTCAAATGATCAGAGAATGGAGTTAGTTAAGAAACATTTCTTTAAGCAATTTTTCTGCGATTTATTCTTTATTTCAAATCAGAAAAATAATTCTTAAAAACTATTTTCGAAAGATTTTAATGAATTGCTTCCAATTAATTTCAAGTTTGATTAATAAAACAAACAAGATTTTAAAAAAGCAAAAAAAACGTGATTATTTTTGCGTTTTTTTCATTTTTTTAAAACTGAAACTTGATTTTAAAAAAAACTTTAAATAAATTTCTTAAAGTAATTTTTAACACAAATTATTTATTTTATTTTTTTTTTAAAGTCCATTTATTTTAAAAGAAAGTAGAAAATGTCTTTTAAATATCATAAAAATGCGTTTTTTCTTCGCAAATAAAGAAAAGAAATTATCAAAAACAATTAATCGACAGAGAAAATAAAAATATTCAATATTTAGAGCCAAGGAAAACAGAAAATATTTAGTTGGCTTTTTTCCAATTGTTTTTCCAGAAACATTAAAGAATGGTTTTACTAAATTGGATTAAGAAACGGTTCAAAGATTAACAGGTGAACAAGACAATTGATAAAAATAATAAAGAAAGAAATCGATTTTTGGAAAATATTAAAAATCTTTTTGTAAAAGAAAAAAAAGTTTCTTCTAGTTTAGCGTTGTAACTTCGTACTGTCGTAAAGTACTTTTAGTGTCGTAAAACATTTTTAATGACCGGCAAAATTATCATTAATATATAAATAAGAAAAAAAAACCTTTCTAAAATGCTTTCTTCACTTAATAATTAGTGAAAATACCATTTTGATTAGATAATCACCTGATTTTTTGTAGATTTCTAAAGAGACTTCGTTCTGCATGCGACACTAAACATGTTTACGACATCACAACGCTAAACTAGAAGATATGCGAAAAAAATGCTTTGTTTTGAAACTGTTGAATGTTTTAAAGGAAGGAAAAAAGGCGAGTTTTAATTTTAAATAAAGAAAAATATCTGCTTGAAAAATGTTTTCCCATTTGAATTGAAAAACAAAATAAAAGATTGAATAAAGAAAATTGAATAAACAATTTTATCTTAACAACAAGCGACAAAACTGCCATAATTGATTGTAAAAATCCTAAATTTTTAAGACCGACCAGTTTTGTCAGCAGAAACATCAACCCTTTCGTCTTTTAGGGCCTCAAAAAGACACTAAAAGTCGACCCAATTAATGAGTTACCGAAAGTAATGTCCATGTATTTACCTTGCAGAATCCATTTATATTAAAAGAAAGCAATAAAAAGCAAATTGAGATCAAAAGAAATAACAAAAGCAATGCCTTCTTCCTTCCTTCATTTCTTTTCTTCTTCATAAACTTCCGGTTTTTAAGATTCATACAAAAAGCGACCAAGAAAAAACGAACTGCGGAATAAAAAGGACTAGCTTTTTTTTTTACCAAAACCCCGTTTTATTAATGGCATGTCGACCTTTAACGGTCATTTCATGGCGGATTCTCTATATTTATTTTATTGTTTGACTGACAGTCATTTAATGACGAAAATAAGTTTCCTTTCTAACTTATTTGGATATAAAATAATGGAATGTTTATTCCATTATTTTATATCCAAATAAGTTTAAATTTTAAACTTTAAAAGATACACAATCAAAAAATAAAGTACGTATTTCTTTTTTTTGCGGGGGGAAGTAAAATTTAAAAAGATAAGAAAATTTGATTCTAAAAGAAAAAAAAAAGATATTTTGAGAACAAACTTTAAATTTCTTTTCATATTTTTTTTCTTTCTTGTTTTTGGAAATTAAATTTAAAGTTCAAATATTTTCATTTTAGAATTTGAGAATTTTTTTAGATTTTTTTGAAAAATTCCCAAATTAAAAAGTCTTATTTTCTAATTCTTTGAAACTTAAAAAAATAAAGAATAAAGCTTAGCTTCTTCTTTTCGCATTAGGAAATTTTAAAGCGTTCTTGCTTATTTCTTAAATGTGACAATTTTATTATTATCTGTTTGTCATAAATAACTTTCGCCATAAATTAATTCTTTTTTCAAGTTTATTTAAAAGAAAAAATACGCAAAGAAGCGACTTTACTTTCTTAAAAATTAAATTTAAAGTTTTTCTATTTTTTCTTAAGTATGTTTATTCTAAAACGCGAAACAAATTAACTAACGAAACGAAACATAAAAATAAATTCAACTGATAAAATAATTTTCAACATTTTCTTTTTCACTTATCATCATTAGTTTTCGGTTTTGATTTTCGTTGTTTAAAAATGATTGTTTTCGGTGGTTTTTCATTTTTAATTCTTTATCTAAAATGTTTTTCGTCAAATTATTTTAAATTTTCAATTATCTTGTCAGAGTTGAAAATATAAAACCATCAAAACGGAAAGACAGAAAGAAAGTTCGTTTCGTCTGTTTTGGATGTTCTATATTTAAAAATATATTTAAGACTTTCTATTGAATAAATGTTGACTGAATAAACAGTTCATTGCCAGACTATTTATTAATTTTCAGCCTTAAAATTTTTTTAAAGTTTTTAAAATTGAATTTTTATGAATATTGAAATTTTTTACAAGTTTAACATTTGTTTAAACATCAATAATTGCTTTTTTGTCTTAAAAAACAATTTAAAAGTAATTTTTCTAAAAAAGGATGTAAAACTGAAATTAGTAAAGACTCAAAAGTAAAGACATTGTTATTGCGAATGATTTGACGGGATTTTTGTTTGAAAGAAAATCTTAGTAAAAGCAATCAATGCTTATGCAAAAGTAATTTGCATTTTTATAAGGAGAAATGTTAATATAAAATATTCTTTAGTTCGTTTTAATTTTCATATAAAATATTCATCTTGTCCTTAAACGAAATATTTAGATGATGAATGTTTCTGTTAAAACAGATGTCATTGGTTTTCTGAATAAATCTCCATCCTGATATTTTTACTTTATTTCCTTATGATTTTTATACATATTCTAATTGGCTTCCTTAATTACCTTAGTAGCAAGTCTCTGGTGCAGGGAAAAGTTTGGAAATATTTCTAATAGTTTATAAAAACATAAAAGTGCAAAGTTGAGCCAAAAAATGACCCATTCAGATTTTTTTTTTAAATCTGTTTTTAACTCCGATGATTCTTTCATTTTAATATCAATTAGTAAAATTGCCAGATTGGCTGGCCTTCCTCAGGGCTTGTGCATTTGACCCATTAGCTGCTATATTTCTAATTAAAATCAAATCAAATTGGCTCCACAGAAATCCAAATAACCCATTTATCAAATTTCAAGTCTCTAGGTCAAAAATTGGCAAAGTTGTTTGAGGCTTTATAGTCAGGTAACTTTTGAACAATTCTTTGAGTATTAAACTGTAAATGGGTCAAATTTTGTTGAAATTGTATGATTCCTTGTAGAAAACTAATTTTTAGATTTTCAATTGATATTTATCAATTAAATTCTGGAAAAACAGCTAAGAACGCGCTTTGGATTAAGATAGTCTTTAACACCAGTTAAACACTCTTTTCACCAAGCACTCACCTTTTAAATAGGGGCATTCCGGTGTGTTTTGAATAAATATCACATTCAGAATTGTCACTGACAAATAGTTTTCATGGTATTAAACCTTTAGACCCTTAAAAGTTGATATATTGGCCCTGAAGACATAAGGCAGAAGAAGCACCAACATTTTGATCCTAATATGTTCCCCTAATATAACAGTTCTGAGTGACTACTTGGTAATTTTGATAAGTTAATGTCCAAAAGACTAAGACTTAAATTCCACTTTAATTATGGTTTTCAATGGTGGCCACTATTTTCATTGCTTGTTATGACTAAGCCTAATCCTAACTACTAAAATCCATATTTGAAAAGTGTCAAGTTGGCAAAGTTGGCATTAGTGACTACTTTTACCTTGATTTTTTGTTTGTCCCCAAACTCCTCAGTAAATGACCCCACGGATGCAGGGGGAGATTTTTGAGTTTTTGATCAAATCTGGTTATCATTCTATTCCATTTATCTTTTGATAAATATCTTGTGGTCTTATTTTCCTTTCTCCCTCCATCTATGGGTTAAATTGAGTAACTATGGTTGGAATTAAAATCATCACTTTGCAACAAGGTTTTCAACTAGCCTTCTGAGTCATTCCTGAATCTTTAATTTAATTCAAGTGTGTAATCACTAGGTCTGTGACAATATTCTTTTCAAAATATGCTTTATATTCTCTTAATGTGTTTGAAATATTCTTCAAGCATATGCTTAAGAATATGCTTTTTTCACAGGAATATTTAAAAAAAGAAAAAAAGGGCCTTGTGCCAAACTTGGTTGGTGCTGCTCATCAAGTAAATATAATATTCTTTTTTAAAAAAGAATATGTTTTTTGTTTTTTCAGGAATATTCTTTTTTTTTTTTTTTAAATATGCTTTTTGTTAAAAAATATTTTATGTTCAACAAATATGCTTACAAAAAAAAAAGAATATTCTTGTCACAACCCGAGTTATGACTAACCCCCTTTTTTTTTGAGATGTTTGGTTTGATTTGCCACAGAAGTCATTTATTCTCATCACTGACACAAAAAACAGTTGTTTTTTTTGTTTTGTTTTTTAAAGAAATAATTTTTTTTCTGGTAAAAAAAAATGTTTTACAAGTATTATTTGGACAATTGTCCTCATCTATTGTTAGGTCTGATAAAGTAAGGGTAATTCAGTCAAAATGTAGTAAGACAAATAATAAGGATAAGGACAATAGTCCAAATAATATTTGTAAAAAAAAAACTTATCATCTTTCATCTTAAGCATTTAGAAAAAAATAACAAAATCCATTTTTTTCTTGTAATATTTATTTATTTATTTATTTTTCAAACTTCAAATTTATTTCTATTAATTTTTCTCATTTGTAAATTTTTTTTCAAACATTAAGAAACGATTAAAAATATCAGAAAGAGAAATGGGACATGGGGGTGGGGGGAATTTCTTTTCTTTATATAAAATATACATTTTAACAGCTGTGTAACAAGTTGTAGCAACAGATTAGAGGTATAGGGCCTGAGAGAGAGAGAGAGAGACAGAGATTGAAGGTATGCGGCTTAGAGAAAGAGAGAGATGGTAGTTATCAAATCATCATCATTATCATCATCACAAACAGGAATGGAAGAAAAAAGTAATTTGCCTTTTATACAAGCAATTCCAAAATTGTGTTCATAACGTTTCGACTAAAAAACTCCTCAGCCTTCTTCAGGTGATCCAAAAATCTGTGTGACCTAGTTTGATGCATTAGATTTTTATTTTTAGAGATTCAATATCTATGGAAAAATAAAAATATTAATTGCAAACTTTCATTCAATCAAAGGTGAAGTTGGTTGAAATGAAGTGGGGAAAAAAAACAAAAAACTTCCAAGATGAAAATAAAATTTATACTTAGTTATAAAGCCTCATCTCAAAATAAAAAAAAAACTTAAAAATACTTATTTTCTTAATTGTTCCAAATATCTTCTTAAAAAAAACAAAAAAAAAAAACAGAACAAAACAGCGTGAGTTCAAATCTAATCACTTGACCACCAGAACTGACAGGAGATTAAACTCCTCAGTGCACAACTTACACTATGCATACTTATATATAAACATATATACACACATACACACACAATGTGTGTGTGTTCGAGTTGTAAAGAAATCAAGATTTATAGAAATGAAGATCTTTTTCTCAATTGAAATCTACAAAATGTCAAATTGGAAAAAATTCAACTTTTAACAAAATAAACTTTCATACGACAAGAATTGAAGTAAATTGTTTGATTTGAACAAAAATGATTAAAATGTAAAAGGCTGAAAAGGCCGATACATGGAGAGATTGAAAACAATTTTGAATCATTTTCATTCTTTTATCAATCGTTAAAAGAATTGTTGGTTTAAAAACAAAAAATCTGCTTCCATTGGAAATGAATGATCTTTAGAAAGTTTGGTTGAAAAAATTGGGTTTGAATAATAATTTTAATAATGGGTAGAAGTGGGGGGGTTAGTTTCTGGGTAGAAAATAGAAAAATCAAATAATTGCCCCCCTCATTTATTTGTTTTGCTTTTTTTTAATTAATTGCAAAAAAAAAAAAGGTGTTGGGGGGAAGAAACCAAAATTTTTAGAATTCTGTGAGAAATTATTCTCTGTGTCCAACAATCTTTATATTTGATGAATGCCATTGTTTTATGAGGTTTTATTTAGAAGTGAGTTGGGCTTTGAAATTACCCAACCAAAATGGACGAAGAAGGTGAATAGATCTTGCAAAGATATTAATAACCAGAAAGAGAATAGAATAAAACTCCCCAATGATTTTAACTGCAATAATAGGCTACCATAGCTAGAGTGTGGAAACAATTGGTCTTGACAAGTCGATCTTTGATAAATGGCTTCCGTTCATTCAATCCATTGAACCCTTAAGGGCCGATATATCGGCCCCTGGTGACCTAAGGAAAAAGAAAACACACCAATAGTTTGGCCCTAATATATTCCTATATATAATGGCTCTGAGTGACTAATTTGTAATTTTGATATGTCAGGGTCCAAAGGTATCAATAGGTGGAGCAGCTTACAATTTTTAACATCTTGAGAAATTGAAATAAATGAGTTTCAAATCAAAATTTCAGATTTTTTTTTTCAATAAAAAGGTCATAGAGTGCATTTTTTTTTGGGGGGAAAAAAAAGACCTACTTTTATTGATGTTCGTCTAAAGCATGCAAGATGTAACAATGGAGAGTAAAGCTTTCCAATTTCAAGCAATATCTGCCAAAGACTTAAGGGGCATATTGGCTGAAACATTCGGCCAATGAAGATGAGAAGTCCAAATCATTTCAATAATGAAAATCATCAAATCCCATCTCATCAATTCACACAAGCAATAAAGATGAGAATAAAAGTCCCAATCATTTCAATAATGATAATAATAATAATCATCAAAACTCATTTCATCAATTCAAATCAATTCTAAGAAATACAGCCATTTCTAATCAATTATTTTATGGTAGTCATCGTCACAGATTTAAAAAGTTTTAAAATGGATTTTGTTTTGACAATTTTAAGGGATTTTAATGTCAATAAAATCATGTCATATCATTCCCAAGGGTTTTGTAAAAAAGATTATGATCACTCAGAACTTTTACATGACCTTTAGAAAAATCTTAAAATGAATTTCAAATTCCAAGTGAAGCAACCACTTACATTCAATTAAGAAGAAATTCATTTTAAGATCTTTAAGATGTTATAAAAGATATTAGCAAATCTAATTTTGATTTTGATTGGAAAAAATATTGAACAGGCATAACAAATGCATGACACAGATAAGTAGGTGGGTGGGTGGGTGTGTGGTTCAGTTGATTTTTAGGGATTAAAACCCTTTCTATTGGCTTCTTTTTCTTTTATGTCCACAGTTCTTGAATAACACAATATGAACTATCTAACCCATAGCTGGAGGGAATGAGCGAGATTCACACCTTTCCTAGGGGTATTAGTCCAATTTTAATCGCAAAATGGATCGACTAAGATTTGAACTGGCGTATAATCCGAAATCGGATTGCCTACCCACTAGGCCAAGTGGACTTCCCTATGTTCTTTGTGTCATTCTAACTAATTGTACAAATAAGATAAAAAGATTCCTTTCTTTCTCTGAACTTTTTGACATAAAAAGAAAAATATTTTACCAAAAACAAATAGAATTTGCAAAGAAAGTCAAAAGGTAAAGAACCATCAAGTACAACTGTTCTGTACCTCTTGGATACTTGTTATTCAGACTCTAGTCTAGATTGTAGAGTACAAAAAGTTAGATTCAAAGTCAAGTCTAATTTACAGAAGCTCACATTGATGTAATATTCAGATTTTGGAAAGATTTGCTCTTAAAGAAGGCAACATTAGAAATTACCTCGAAAAAGACAGGATTTTCTAGATTATCTGCTATCGTTAAAAATAGTGAAAATAGTTTTAGTTGGAAAAATTGAAAATTCAGTCATTTTGGCTGATTGGAATTTGTTTCGGTTTTCAATTGGACTTTAATTTACTTGTATAAATGTGGCATGTGGTTTAATTAATTACTGGAAGTAGTTTTGTCAATTTACTTTGATCTTCTACATTCCTACAAAGCCTGGGTGGGGAGAGGTCTTCTTGCTCAACAACAAAGTTCAAAACTCATTTTTAGTGAATGCTTATTGGTCAATAAACATTTCATTGAACACACTATCAAATTCGATTTTGGGAATTCAATTTTTAGCCTTTTTTGGCATCCCCCCTCTCCCCTTTTTGTTCAAGGCAAAAAAAAAGGGGGAAAAAAACTTTAGAAAATCAAATCAGAAATTTTAAATAATAAAAAACTAAAAGAAAGAAATTTCAATTCCTCAAAATATTCTCAGATCAAAATAGTTCTACAAAATAACATATTGATATCAAAATAATCAATTCCAAGAATTATTTGATTTAATATTAGAAAATAAATAGAATTATTACTATTATTATTAGAATAAATAACATCAATAAAATGGTTCTATTCTGGTTCTTGTGGTGTTTGTTCAGTCAATTATTTGGCTTTTAACATTCAATAAAAGAAATTCAGAAATTAGACAAGGAAGGGGACAGAGCATTTATTGCCCTTTGTAATAATGTGGACCAGTCATCCTTAAATTCTGCCCCCCCCACCCCACGTCTGGAGAAAGAAAAGTTTTATTATTATTAATTCTTTCAGAGCCATACAGCCATGATAGATGGTGGCTGACGAGCAAATATGGCAAATGATTTTGCCCAAAAAATTTTTTTTGTCGAACTTTGGTTTTTTAATGAATTGAAGCAGAATTATTATAAAGTGATTATTTTGTCTAATTTAGTCAGATTTTAAAATTGCTATAGATATTAAATTATTCACAACAAGCTTTACTTTGAGACAATTCTCAATATATCATTGCTTGTAAATTTGGTGTGAATGTCACTTTGTAATTTTCATTATTTGTAACCTTAAGCAGTGGATTTTTGGATAACACTGTATAATTGTTCTATTGTTTTTACTTAGACCTTGGCATAAAGCCAATTTCTAACAAGAATTCTGCCCATAAATCTCATTCAAAATGTTCAATATTGGTGATAGAGCATGAGTCATTGATAAGTGTAGACACAAAGTCCACAGGCCTTTTGGCAACTGCCAGTTTCATGCCTGCGCGATCATCAGAACAAAAGATTTTGGTTAGATGATCACACAGGCAAAAAACTAACAGTCACCAAAGGCTGTGGACTATGTCTATACTTAACTATACACACCCAACAAATATCAATAATAATAATAATAATAAAACTGAATCTTAAAGTTTGTTGTGTAATAAAAGTATTTCATTTTCTTTTCTAGTTTTTAATCTTCGTTGCAATATTTGAGAATTTAAAGGTTTTTTTTTGTTTTTTTAAACTAAAAAAAAAAAATACAATTTTAGTACAATATAAAAAGTTTCCAGATTTTTCTATTTAACAAATTTCCATAAATAATTTACTAAAACAACACTTTTTCTTTTTAATACAAATAGAGATTTACAGTTTACTTCCTTAAAAAAATGTTACTTCAGCTCACTGGTATTAAAAATAGTTTTTTTTACAATAAAATAGAATTCAGATACCATTTTAAATTTTCACAAATAAGAAAAATAAAAATAGCAAGAAAGATTAAAAGAAATTTTGATTAGGTTAGAAAATAAAAATGAAGACATTTTCAAATTTAATAAATAAAAAAGAATAAGAGTTAAGCAAAAACAATTGTTTTCAATGAAACAAAAAGAATGAAAAGA
>JAUZSX010325663.1:0-11376 GCA_034780655.1 Idiosepius hallami | reverse complement strand
TATATATGTAAACTAACCTGCATTCCGGCATACTTAAATTTCTGTCTTTGACATGATGTGATACAACTCTGGATGGAACTGCGACGTCCAGCCCAATAAGGTAAATCTCGATTTTTAGCGTCCTTATAACACCCCACGTAACCTAAAAAAATATATTTAATTTCAACATTTATGATAGAATAACAAACATATTTGCAAGAGTTGAGAGATTATTTTCCAACATTTATTGAATCTCATTTTTGACTTTTAATAACAAAGTTTCATTTTATCGGTTTTTTTTTCATACATAACTTTTATTTATCTATTCAAGATATTAAATAGTCATTAAAACATTTAAAATTTTATAATATTATAGAATACAATAATGGATATTAAAGAAGTTATGTTAAAAGAATAAATGAGAAATTATTTTTTCGTTTTGTTTCATTTCATTTTTGCAATGTCTGTCTATTCTTTAAATTCATTTCTACATACATTTTCTTATTAATAATTAAGACTTGTTTTTAAGTCATTAAAATATTTTCAAAACACTATAAAATTAATTCATGAATTCCAAAGAAATTTATTCATATTTTTTGCACTCATAAAGAAATTGCTTGATGTATAGGGCATTTCCTACATAATGAGGTAAGTCAATTTTTTTCTATTCAATAAAACATCCGATGTATTCTAAAAAAATATTACCTTAAATTCAACATTTATGATAGAATTACATCTTAAGGGAATTTATTCATACATAATTATTTTTTCGTTTCGTTTCATTTCATTTTTTGCAATGTCAGTCTTTTCTCTAAATTAATTCTTAAAAATATATTTTCTCATTAATGCTTAAGACTTGTTTTCCTTCATTAGTCATAAAAATAAGCAAATGTTCAGAATATTATACAATACTTTCTTGGATCTTAACAAAATTTATTCATACGCAAGACTAACAAATTATTTCTTTTTGTTTGTTTCATTTTATTATTTGCTATGTCAGTCTATTCTCTGAATTAATTTTTTAATATATTTTCTGATTATTTCTTGAAACTTATTTTTTTCTTCAATAGTCATTAGAATATGCAAATGTTCCAAATATTAAAAAATTCATTCATAAATTCTATTTTATTATTACACAATTCATTAATATAAATTGAATAGTGAAAGGCTAGGCCTGTCCAAAAAAACACTTGTTTTTTTTACCAACCATGGTTTAATTGTCTGATAAATCTTGAAAAAAATGAATGAAAAGTAATTTTTTGTGGACCTTTAAGTGGAATGATCAAATAAAAATTTCATGTAAAAATTATATTTTTTGGAATTCATTTTTTTTCATTAAAAATTTTGTAACCGAAGTCGAGTCAATTTCCGCTCAGAATTTATTGCATTGATTTCATTACATATGAAATAACGTCAAAGCCTTTCATAACTGTATTCAGAATTCAAAAATCTCTCAAACAATCGAGATTTTGTCTAATTTTTATGCGGTTTTTAGCAATTTTATTGAAATAATTTTGTTGAGTTTTATTTCGAAACAGTTTTGTTTTATCTTCACTAAACCTTTTTCACAACCCCCTCCAATTTTAAAAATTAATTAAAAGATATTAATTAACCATAGAACGTAATAAGCTCATTATAATATATAATTTGAATAATATATATTAAAAAACGTATGCAGTATACTAAAATATTGTACCACCGGTATGAAATTTATAAGACGTGAAAGAGTTTACGGTAAAAAAAAAAAAACATTGTGTATTATTAGAAAAAAAATCTTAATTATTTCTAATTCTATTTTAGGATTATATATAGTAGAATGAAATCATTCTAAAAAGTATTTCATATCTAAACGAAATTATTAACATTCTTATTATGTATTAATAAATATTTTTCCCAATATTTAGCAGGAAATTAAAATATTTCAAAAAATCTCATAAATTAATGTACATATTCCTTTTTTTTAATTAATTAAATACTAATTCTAAAAAAATTATTTAAATTGTTCATTATTTTCACAAATGATACATTTTTTATGGGACGTTTTATTAACGTATAATTTCCTGGTGGCATTTTTATTAACCTAATAGTGTGCAGGCACACCAGATGATAATTTATTGCAGACTCTAACAGTTTTGTGATTTGCCCTACTTTTTCCTTATTAATCTATAGTGCTTATAATAAGTATTGTTTATTATTATTATCATTATTATTCAATTCTTACTAAATTTACTTTGATTTCTAAGAAATGAAGAAATTTAAATGTTTATCGAATTTTTTGTTTATCCAGTGAATTAAAATACAGTTTAGAAATTACAAAAAGTACTGTTTTAATTTTCTTTTTAAAGTAGAAATTCATAGTTAACTATGAAGAAACAGAAGTACTTAATTTGAATTTCTATTTTAATCCTTTCGACCCTGATGGGCCGATATATTTCCTCCTTGTTATAGTCGTCTAATTAAATGCATCTGAGTGACTTTTTGTCATTTTTCTAACTCAGGGTTATAACGGTTTTAAAAATACAATTTGAACATTATTTTTTAAAAATTTTAATTCATTAGCTACACAAAAAATATGGCGATTAAAATCCACCGTACATTTCAAGGAACATAACTTTAAATGACTCGCTAAGGGGTACAGTTTATTTGCAGTTTCTCTTCCGTTGAGAAAATTTCGAAATATCGACATCTAACGATTAAAATGGATATTATTACATATAATTACGGCTTGGTAAATAAACAATTATAACAGTTTTTCTTATTAGTGATTGAAGTAACTATTTAAAAATAAATATGTCGTTAATCGACGGTTATTTTTAAATAACCACATTTTTTTACTTGTTTTTACGAAAAACATGCGATATATTTGAAATTGAGAACTTTTAGGTTGGCAATTTCAATTCTAAAGTATTTATTGTTGATTTATTTTTGTTTTGTTTTTAATTTTAATCTATTTTCTGTGACTTGAATCGGTTATAAATAGTAATTTTCAATTTTGATATTTTTCTTAACGTTTAGAATTTAAAACGTATAATCAATTGTTTTTATTCTGGACACGCCGAGTGAAAGGCCAAGATATTATTTGATTTTTTAAAATAAATAAATGTTTTTTTAAAATTTAAGAATAGACTTTCTTTTATCTCAAATAAAAGAAAAATCATTCATAGGAATTTAAGAACTTAATAGAAATAAATTATCAAAACATTTTCATAAAATACCAAAAAAAAACAATGATAGAAGTTAGTAAGAGACAATTAACATACAATGCATTAGAATTTGCTTTTACAAATACATTAAAAGAAAGATGTACCAACACCAAGAATAAAAAAACTTTAATGAGTTTTAAATTGACGTAAAAATACGTACCTCTATTTTTGAGGTGCCCATTAGCTGAAATTAATAAATACACTCTATTTAGTACATGTAAATATTGCATAATATCTATCTAAAACATAAAACAAGGGTTATCCTGCATTTAAACACCGATAGTTGCTTTAAATTGCTTATGAACACCCATGTGTGTTAATATACACTAATAGCCAAAAAAAAGAAAAATAATACTTGAAATAATTATAATCTATGTAAATGAAAAAGTCTAAAAAATTGGTACATTTTACTTGTATTTGATTTCTAATTTTAGATATCATTTATATACATAGAAATATTCCATGTGGTTTAAAGTATAAAAAGATTAGTATTCATGTTTTTCTTTTTTAAATGAAAGGCACTAAATAAGGTGAAACAGTTACAGACTAAAGAAACTGTTTTTATTCTAATCCATTGGTGATTTGATGTTTTCATACACAGTGTTTCGGCCTAGTGATCCTCAGGCCTTCTTCAGGTGTTTTAATTTCAACTCAACTCTAAAAAGAGATGCTGAGTCTCATTATAGAATCCCTAGTAATTACTCTCATCTATAGTTTATAGTTCTATATTCCTATCTAGAGTTGAGTTGCAATTAAAATACCTGAAGAAGGCCTGAGGGTCACTAGGCCGAAACGTTGTCTATGAAAACATCAAATCACCAAGATGAGGAAAAAAATCCGATAAAAAAAAAACATTTAGTTTCTTTATTATGATAGCTCATCTCAAAAATAAAACAAGAATTACAAACTTTTAGGAAAACTTTATTTTATTTTAGTTGAAATTGTTTGTTTTAACAACGGTCGAAATTGTTTATAAAATAAAATCTGAGATTTCGAATTTTTGAATATTTGTTCTTCTGGAATGAAAAATAAAAATCAACCCACAAAGGTAAATATTTTTTCAAAAATAAAACTAACAATAAATTCATTTCATTTTTTCATTGATGACGAAAGAAAGATAGATCTCTCCTCTCCACGTGTTGCTCTGTTTTGATGTTGGAAAGGAACAGGTGTCGCCTCTCTCGCACATGTGATTAATTCTTACGCCCTTTTTAAATGTTTAAATAAACCATCTACTCAATTTTTTAAATATATCTATCATTATGATATTAATAAGAAAAAAAATCCGTTCTTATTTAAGAGCAACTTGTTTCTTTTTCGCCTTGTTCCTATGACCGGTTCGCTATTATTTTTCATACTTCGTTTAAACAACACGAAAAACGTGCAAAAATCGGATTGTCGAAGCTCGCTTTCTTTTACATTGACAACCAATCAGAGCGCTGTGTTTTCGACCAATCGGCGACGAGCATTGCCATCCGAATCGACCAATCGACGCGCGCCTTCGGCTGGCTAATCGTCTTGAAGAGAACCGGCCAATCGGAGAGCACAACGTCACGGTCACGTGCCGATTGCTGTCAGTTAATGAGAAAATTTCATCAAATTCACATCGTTTTGCCGTGAAAGTTGACAGCAGTTTTCCTTGCTTTCTAAATTTCACAAAGAAAGAAACAAGCAATGTAAGTAGAAATTATTATTCGCTTTTCAATTTATTTTATTTAAAAAATAAGGAGAAACGGTTATTATTTGTTAGAAATATAGCTTTTTATTTTATTACTAATTTTTAAAAGATAAAAAAAACAACCTTTTCATACACAAAGAGAGAAAGAAACAATCTAAGTAGAAATTGTTATTCGTTTTTTCATTTTTATTTTATAAGCAAGGAGAAACTAACATTATTATATTAATAATTATTATTGTTAGAAATAGCTTTTTATTTCATTTTATTAATAATTTTGATAAGATAGTAAAAAAAAAAATAACATTTCTTTACACAAAGAAAGAAATGAAATAAGCAATGTAAGTAGAAAATTTGCTTTTCATTTTATAAAGCAAGGAGAAACGAACATTATTATTATTGTTAGAAATAGCTTTTATTTTATTAATAATTCTTAAAAGAATATAAAAACCTTTTTCTTTATAGTTTATCTACTACTGTTTTAAAGTTTATATAATTAATTTCCGGGTCCCAAAATATTTAAAACTCTTGATTAACAAATAATTATTCCTCTTCAAAAAATACTTAATTTTTTTTTCTCAGTGTTGTCTTTCTAGCCATAAAACCGAAATCAAGCTCGTCCCGCCATATTGTCTATTATCTCTTGTTTATATGAAAACAATTTTTTCTTTTCTTTTTTGAATAAGCAATCTCTTCGCTTTGAAATACACGTGATTATTTAACTGAATTGTTTATTAAAAATTACTTAAACAATTCATTATATTAATAATTACCTATGTATACTTATTTTTTTTAATTAGTTTTTTTTTTCTAAACCATACCAGGGGGGGGCAATGAATTCCCGCTCGTCCGTTAACAAAAAAAAAAAGGTTGTCTTCTTTTGAATACTTTTCAACAAACCATGGCTAAAATTATTTATTTTATTAATTTTAGATATTTTATTTTTTATAATATAAATAAATAAATCTAAACTAGGTCGACTTAATTTTTATTTTTAAGCTTTTTTTTTTGTTTCTTTTCTCTACTTATTTTTACCCTAATTTTTTTTTGAACTTGTTTATTGCAATATCTCCTTGACGAAGATACTTTCTGATAGAATTAGATTATACTGTTCGGTTTTCAAAACTGAGACATTTCTATTTTCTTTAACTGTTTTTATTTAGCTATACTTTTATAAAAAGTGAATGTTTATTTAATTGATAACCTGTTTCCTTTTTATTTTTATATTTTGAAGGATTCTTTAACAATAATGAATACTTTGAAATGGGCTTCGTTTTCTCTTTGATATTTCTTCACTAATATTGAAGCCATATTGGTTCTTATTAACTTAGCTTTTTTTTTTATTTTTATTAAACCACTTTTTTTTTATTTTTACTTTGTTTACGTTTTATTTATTTATACATATTTTTAAACTTTTGAATTTAATTTTTTTTCCTTTATCGCGTCTTTTAATTTTAACTGATTTTTTTTTTCTCGTGGAAATTATTTTATTTTTATTTTTTTTAATGAAAAACTATTTAACTTCATTTATTTGATTAAGCTTAAATTTTATTTAATCTCAAATATTTCCATAAACTAAAGATTATCTAAGAATTTTAAGAATAAAATCTTATTAAATTTATATAATAGCAACTAATGTCTCCTTTCTTTATAGATAGGATTTTTTTAATTCTAGTCGTCATCGTCATGACGGCTGCTGCTGATTATTTTTTTTATACAATAAAAAAAAAATCTATTTCAGATTGTAGTCTGTCTGCGCATGCGTAGATTTTTGTATAAATAGTCAAGCCCCAGCCTTGCATTCATCATTTCGAGTTTCTCTCTTGTCACAATAACGTGTCTCCCATTTTTATTATAAAAATCAATTGAATTCTTTTACTATTTGTCCCCCTTTTTTTTCCCTTTCTTCACAGTATCACAACTAATCTCTCTGCATTGAAAAGGGAATAATATGGCTCGTACCAAGCAGACCGCCCGTAAATCCACCGGAGGTAAAGCTCCCCGAAAACAATTGGCCACCAAGGCCGCTCGTAAGAGCGCCCCCTCAACAGGGGGAGTAAAGAAACCCCATCGTTACAGGCCGGGTACCGTCGCCTTGAGAGAAATCCGACGTTACCAAAAGTCAACTGAGTTGCTCATCAGGAAATTGCCATTCCAACGTTTGGTAAGAGAAATTGCACAGGATTTCAAGACAGATCTCCGTTTCCAGAGTGCGGCCATTGGCGCTCTCCAGGTTGGTAGCCCTTCTTTTTTTTAAAAAAATTAACATTTTTTATTTATTTATTTTTTTTTTTTTTGTACTTTTTTATTTATTTATTTTTTTTTTTTGGTGTGTGTATGTTTATATGTGAATGTGTTTGTATATAAATATAGTGTGTAGGGTTACTGCCCCCCTCTTCATTTTGCCTCTTTTATTTCCGATTTTCTTTAAGCAACAAAAACACTTAATTCTGATTGGTTCGTTTTTCCTCCTGATTAATATTCATGAATTGCTGCTGCTGCTTTTCTGTAATTTTTCCCTCCTGCTTTTGGGATAACAAGGGCAGATAACTACGGTTTATGGTTTAACTTTTTTTATATATAAACATTCCACAGTTGTCCTCCCCCTTCAACAGATGAACCACCGACTTTTATTGTTTTTGTTTTCATTAAAGTTATTTTTAATAGTAAATTTAAATTAGAATTTTGATGGTTATTATTATTAACTATAAATTAAACTTTAAATTGTTTAATTTAGATAATTCTATAAAGATCCTATGGATCCTGACTTAGTCATTTCCAATTAGGATTTTCTGGAGGATCATATTAAGCCTAAATACATGCTTTACTGTCATAGGGCACCATGGCTGATATATCGGCCCTCTTAGGCCTAAAAGATTAATTTGACTTCACAGCAATTTTAATAGATCCTAATTTTTCAATTTTCTTTTCCCTGCTGTTAAAAATTTATGGTTTTAAAATTTCTTTTAACTTCTCTAATTTCAGGAAGCCAGTGAAGCTTATTTGGTCGGTCTATTTGAGGACACCAATCTTTGCGCCATCCACGCTAAGAGGGTAACAATTATGCCCAAGGACATTCAGCTGGCCAGAAGAATCCGGGGAGAGAGAGCATAAACAAAAATACCACCACCAAATTATAATCACGAAATCACCTAAAAAAAATGTCAGGCGGGTGGGGGGTCAAAAAGACAGATACAATACGAAGAATAATACAAAGAAAAAAAAAACAAATTCACTTTTCCTTCTCCTTTTCCCGTCACTCCCCTTCCTGACCCTCGCATACAATTTTCCTGACCCCCCTCTTCTTGAACCTCTCCCCTCAAACACACACATCGCCACAAACAAATGGAAAGCAAAAAAATGAAAACGTCATGTCATCATTTTGTATCAAGATTTCATATTAGGACATAAAACTTTTTTATAAAAGACCATTTGTAGATCATTGGAATAATTCTTTGATTTTTATTTTTTGCCTTTCTATCTATCCCTCTTTCTTTCTATCTCTCTCTCTCTCTCTCAAGCTTCCTCTGCTTCTTCTCTTCACTCTCTATCTCTCTCTCTCTCTCATCTAATCAATGTATTTTGGAATTTGTATCCGAAAAAGTCACAGAGGAGACTTGCACTTAATTTATTCCATCATTTTTCATTTTTGCTCTTATTTTTTCGTATCTTTTAAAGAAAAAAAAACCCTTTCTTCTAGCAAAATTCACTTAACTATTGTCTCTTTTCTTTCTTTCCCTTCTCTCTTTATCTTTCTTTCTATCTCTCTCACTCTTGCTGTGTGTCTCTGTATGTCAGTCATGTTGATGTCCAAATAAATAGTATAGGCAACAGCCAGACTGCCACCGACAACGACTCCGAGTCTATCATGATATTTTTAATTCCTGATTTTCCACTAACCATTCTCTCAATCTTTTCGCCTAAGGCACTGGAAGAAAGGAAAACGAAAGTTCTCGTCTGAAACAGTGGCAACCATGACTCGTGTCTGAAATAACATTAAACTTTTGAACCCTGAGCGACCGATATATTGACCAAGGCAACAAAAAAAAAAGATATTTTGGCTTTAATGTTTCTCTATTATAACGGCTCTAAGTTATTTTTTATAAGTCTGGGTTCAAACACATAGTAACTAAATTGTGTTAAATTCGTTAAAATTAAAACTTTTTTTTTTTTTACGAACGGTCCCTATAAATGCGTTGGCGAAAACCTTTTTATTAATGCTCAACTAAATTTCGCCAATATACTTTTCTATTTACATACATAGCTTTAAGGGTTTATAGAAAATCATTATATAAATCAATAAACAACTTCAGCTTACATGTAGCCCTTACAGGAATCGTTCGTTAAAAAAAAATATAACTCTAGTCATATTGATTTATCCTGTTAGCGTTGCCACTATTCTAGACTTGTACTAAAATCTTAACTAACTTTTCTTTTCTTCCAGGTCTTGTTTATATCCAAAAACACTATTTTCTTTGATTCAAGAAATTAATCGATTCTTTCAACCAAACAAAGAAACTTGCTGTCATTGGATGATAAAGAAAAAAAACTTGACAATTTGTATTTAAATAGATTTGCATATTTTATTTGTTCTTAGTCTATTTTGGCAGTTAACTCTCTAGCCTTTGTACCAGTAACATTATCTTGCAGTCCTTCCTGCTCTGAAACAAATGTCCGTCCACACAATGAGACCAACCTAAAGAAAATAACTAATTAACCCTCTTGTCTTTTCCTGATGTTGCTATTGACTTGTTTCAGTCTTTTTTTAAGTTCTTCAGTATCAAGCCCTTCTCTTTCATAATTCCTGATTTGGGCCTTGAGCTGTGCTTTTTCCAAGGAAGGCAACCTTTCGTATAAGGGTTTGTCCATTTCTAAATCGAGATCATTCTCTTCACGTAACCAGAGAAAATAAGCCAGGAAGACTGCCACGCTCAGTGATACGACGTAGGGTTCTGCCTTTGGACGTGAGGTGGGCATACTCTTTTTGCCAGGTAAACTGAATGTATCGAAAGATTTCCATTTTGCAGCCTTGCTTTCTGTGAACTTTTCAATTGGTAATTCTTCCTCTAAGGTTGGTTGCTTCTGACGGCAATGGTGACTGAAGACGAAATAAAACAGAGGTAAGTTTTAGACAAAAGCAAATAATTAAGCATTCAAGTTCTTGCTCGTGCGATATTCAAATGAAATTAAGATATTTTGAATTAAAAGATGTTTATGGTGATTATCAAAGTTTTTTTTTATATTTCAAGCTTAAAGGATTTTTTAATTAAGTCTTGAACAATTTAAAGACTTCTAGACTCCTTTTAAATTCTGTAAAGGGAAGTAACTTGGGATTGTTACGCAAAATCTGGTAACTAAGTTTAAGTGTCCGATGTCTATGCAGATTTTTAATTTTTTTTTTTTATTATATATTAGTTATAAACTATCTACTTAATTGAATTTTATTTGAATAATGAAGGTGTTTAGGAAAAAGTATCGTCTGAAATTTTTTTTTTCCCTGTTTGGAGTAAAATTCTTACACTTTCTAACCAGGTTATATATCTTAAGGTAAAGGTTGTGGATTTCCAATTTAGGGTTGCCACTTCTGATAATTCGGTCAGAAAATCACTTACAGCTTTCAAAATGTAAAGCTACAAAAGATTTTATATTCAATATAGATTTTTCTATTTATGGCTATACATACTCTTAAATTAACTATAGCTTAAACCAAATATTTTATAGCATCCAACACTAACGAAATTAAAAATATTTTGAAACCAAGTGATTTTTACATAAACTAAAATCAACTCTAGGGCTGCTTTAGAATTTTTTTTTAATAACTTTCGGTAAAATTTAAGAATGTTTAAACTAAACCTAACTTATTTTAAGTGAAGCGAGTACAGTTTAAATTTCAATAAAACAAATAACTTTTCTCACAATTTTATGCTGGGTAAAATTGCTTAATTATCCACACAATGAGACCAACCAACAATTATGAACATCCCATAAACTAATTTCCTTTCCATAAGAGCAAAAATAAGATTTAATTAAATTAGATGCTATTTTAGTTTCTTAAGGTAAGTCAACACATAATCTATCTTAGCTTTAATGTCAGGAAATTAAAAATAAAAAAATTTAAGTGATAATTTCCAATAGAAAACTATATCTAAAGTTAAAACTTGCGTAACAAATGAAATTTAAAAAAAAATAATCACTAAAAAAAAAAAAAAAAACTTAAGCAGCAAAATGTAACTTTTAGGTGATCTTTTTGTAAATATTGAAGTATTAACTTTGTTTCATTGAAGAAAAAAAACTTTTGATGAAGAGGCCAAAATATGGGGAAATGTTCAAGCTTAATCCCTGAGACTTTAACTGCCTTAAATGGGCAACTTCTCCAGGAAAATGAAGTTTTTGGTGGGCCGGATTATTATATGAATAATATTAAATATCTTAATCACATTTGATTCACTAAAAGTGTCTAATGCAAGAAATGAAGTAATAAATCGTGTTTAATGTAAAGTTGTAAACTTTAAGCTTTAC
>JAUZSX010325652.1:0-11377 GCA_034780655.1 Idiosepius hallami | reverse complement strand
TATATATGAACTGCATAAGAAAGAGGACAAGGAGCTGTATTGGCTGTAAGGTATCTAGATATACTAGATTGCCAGAGGAAACTTATTGTCACTCTGTCTTCAGGAATCACAACTGGGCATTGGCAGACTTGAGAAACCTTGTTAATGGCATGTGTGCAAAAATGAAGCAGGTGGTGTAAACCCAGGGAGATATAGCACCATACAGTCCTTGACTGAAATGGTATGGATACTGCTGGAGACTTGTCACTTTGACTCCAGCAGAAACCACTGGTGAAATCCCACAAATAATTATGATTAAAGAATAAAACTAACTGGATGATGAAGTTTTGGATGTTCTTTGTGTTTTGTTTCCATTTCTTTAATGTGTTTCTCTTCAGCTGCTTTTTCAGTTGCATTCAGATGTGAAAGCTTCTCTCTCTTATCATGTTCTTTTTTCATTTCATAAACCTTGAATTCTTCTTTTCTCTTACGATCCAATTCATCAAGGTCCATGGTAGCCTAGCAACAACAAAAATAAAATCCATTTATTTAATTAATAAATAAAAACAACAACAAACAAACTCAATAGTGAAAAGCACAAAACAAAATTATTTTTTCACTTTAAAAAGAAAAAAACAATCCATTGAAAAGTTAAAGTGAACTTAAGTCAATTTAATTATACAAAATGAAAAATAGAATTATGCAAATTGTTATAATTAATAAAATCTCATTATATAAGACGTTTACCGACTTCTCATCCCCTGATGATTCATGGTCTATTGATCACTAGACTTTTCATCACGTGTGGACAATTCATCATCTCGATATCAATAAGTTTTATCACCCCATCAAAAAAAATTACATTTATTCATGTAATAATGTTATTTATGTAATTATGTTTTGATTACATTAAATTTTTAGCCCCTTTGACAATTTGAGGGTTATTATATATATATATATATATATATATATATATATATATATTGTGTGGTTTAGATTTATCATGTCTCATGAACGGAGAAATCTGTTGTCAATGAACAAATAAAAGTGCTTAATACTGTAGTAGAGCTATAATCTATTCAGTAAAGATGTTTTCTACACAGGTTTCCCTCTGGATTGTCAGGAGAATCAAGGCTATATAATAATATTATTATCCAGTACGACCTTGGGAGAACACCATTGGGGGATTCGGAATCCAAATCCCACAATGATGTTGTTATTATTTTAATTGCCATAATAATTAACTTGCTTGTCGTACAGGCTGAATTGAAATTTGCAAGGGAAGTAATTGTGTTATTTTGTTTTCAGAAGTTAATTCCCCTTGATGCGATTTTTTATTATTATTATTTTTTATTTTGTATATAGGTTCTTTATTTTGTCAATTGCACATATATACATACGATTGAAATGTGTTGAAAACAAAATCTGCCTTGTAGTGTCTGGGTTTTTTTTCTTTTTAAATTAGACTCATCTAGTGGTGATGATTGGTTTTATGGTTTATTAACTGTATTCTATTGTGAAATCAACTTATTTAAAATTAGTTTTGTCTTAATTTCTTTATTTATTCATGGTATTAGTGTACATTACATTTGAAACAATGTGTAGAAATATTCTTCACACAATCTCATTTTGTTGAAACATTTATTTTAGAAGAACACAATTTGCATAAAAATTTGATTTCGTTGAGATATTCTTGGTAGCAAAAAAATCTTTTTTTTTTGTTGAAACTTATATGATGAGCAATCAAAGAGTTATTTCTATATTTGCAGTAATTATTGCAGTATTTTGTTTTAGATTTCTTGAAGAGACTTTATTAAACCAAAATATAAGAATCCTAATTGATATTTTGTCGATATATATATATTTATTTATGTGTGTGTGTGTGTGTTGATATATAGTAAAAATATAAAAGTAAACAAAAAAACCTACATCTGATTGTTTAAAAAGAAAATTTTGATAGATACCTGTTTGATTAATTTGGCTAAATCAGCCGACTCAAATGAATGAGGATTGGCCAAATTGATATGTTGCAATGGAATGTGTTTACCATCTCGCTTTTCAGCTGAAAGCAATGAAAAATATATATAAATTAATTAACTAATATAAAGAATCACATATTTATTGTAAATTAAAGTAGGTCGATATTAGAACTATAAAAAGAAACATCAAAGTTGCAAAACAACATCAGAAATACTTCACAATTTATTTTTTCATAAACTTTGTATTCATTTGAGGAATCGAATTTAAAGACTTCATAATTTGCAATTTTAGTTGTAACACCGGAAACATGTATCCTTGAAATTAAAACTGAGACTTAATAAAAAGAAAATAATAAAATCTATTAAATAATTGATATTTTAAAGTTTAGCCTTCGTTTTCATATGAAGTTAAATAAACAGACAAATACTGAAATTGTTTGGTTTTCACATCAATATTTAAATTAAATCTGGAAAAAAAATCAAGAATTTTTCAGTAGGGTTTTATTTAAAATTGTTTATGTCAAACACTCAAAAAATTGTTAAAGATTTAGATCTTACAAAAATAACAATTGAAACAGATTTATAAACTGTATTTTATTCCAATGTTAATTCCTGACTTTAAAACCAGTTGAAATCAAGTACCACTTAAGTTAGCAATAACTATTAAGACCAAATTCTAACTATAATCAAAATATACATTCTAATTCTGAATAATATCCCTTGTTTTAACTATTCTACTCTTACGTTTTTTCCTGCATTCTTAAATTTCTGTTCAAGAGGCCAATTTTTTTTTTCAGGAAGTTTGAAATTCTAATAATTGAGATAAAATTCCTTGTGTTTATTTTCAGTAGTATTTGGGACTTGTTAATTTGGGTGAGTAAATTAAAGTGATTCCAGAACCTAGGTAAATGTAATTCATCACTTCTGGTCAATAGCCATGTGGCTACGAGAGGAACAACTGTATAAGAGAAAATCTATGGCCTGATAGTTAACATACAACATTATCTGTCAGATAAAATGCAGAGCAACCTGTCAAAGGATTCATAAATATGACATTGTGTCAAATAATAGTTTTGGTTTGGAGAAGCTAACTGATAATTAAGGGTTATTAAAAAATATCCAGGCAGCTTTGTAGAGCATTCTGCATGGTTAGTTAAGATAGTATTGGGGTATGTCCCTGATCATAGTTTATGATTAATTAAAAATTAGGATTAGAATTAGTTTATGTAATAAAGTAATAAAGTTAAGTAAAGGATATATTTACAGGGATTTGAACTCCTGTAATACAATTCCATTGTTCAAGCTTTCACCACTGCTCTACCCTCACTGACTTTAGTTAAGTAAAGGAGTTTTCTGTTGTATTTGTGTAATACAAATGACCCACAATAACTACAATGTTAGCTAGCTGGACTGAAAGCGATGATATCACTTTCCAGAGAGTAAATCCATTCGCAAACAAAGAACCTGGGTTCATAAACAAGTTTACGAATGGTTTATATGGCTATCCACATCTCGGATTAAAGTAAAGATAGCTTTCCATGGGACAGAGCAAGGTGGAACTGCATAGCTATGCAACAACACCAGTCCAGAAATTGCTTCTACAGAATGCAGAATTCACTTTTTTTTTCCAACTGGAATTCAGAAATTGATTGCTAAAAAAAAAAAAAACAATTTCAAAATGATTTTTTTGTTTTTCTACTTATTATTATTGAATTACAATGGAATCCATGAATAATATAAACCTTTTTCAGAAAATTCTTGTTACAGACATTTGGTTTCCATGACAACTTGTGATTAGCTTCTTTTGCCTCTGCTTTAAACTCATCAACATCATCAGTCATTCTTTTTAATTTTTTCTTTTTTGTCTATAGTCTTATTTGTCGCAAAGATTATTAAATCCCAGAAAAAAACTGCCCAGTCTAATCATCCAATCAAATAAATTGTTAAGCCACATGCAATCAACAGTAGTGTCATAGAAGCAGTTTTATCAATTGTAACAAATATTGCTTGCTTGTTTTGTTATCCTTTTTGGATCATTTGAAGCGGAATCAATTTATTTTGAAATAGTATTTCTCTCTCTCATATATATATTTATATATATATACATATACTAGAAGTATTGCCCAGCTTTACCTGCGCTCTGACCACTTACCACTAAGTTAATTAAGGAAGTCTATTATATAGGAAAGCAGTTAATGCTTTTTTTATATACAAAATTCTTTCTTAATGCCCTTTTTTATATTAAATTATTTTCTCTAATAAATAAATTTCTAAAGCTTTTTCCTACTAAATTCATTTCTAATGTTTTTTTTATACTAAATTCATTTCTAATGCTTTCTGATACTAAATTAATTAGTAAACTTTTTCTTTAAGGTAGTTAAAGAAGCCTTAAAAGGCAGTACCATACATATGCAAATTTCATTGGTCTGAATCATTTTTTTTTATATAACTATTGTAGTTTCCTTTTTCTGAAGAGGTCTGTGTATTAACAGGATGTTTTGTTTTTATAAATAACCATTTTAATCTTTTTTTTTTAAGAGCTAAGACTTCAATGATGCGTTTGCTTTTGTTTTTATTTTTGGTTCTTATTATTGATTTGCACAATGCTTCAAGCAAATTACAAATTACTTATTTTACTAATCAGATAACTTTGCTATGTGTTCATTCATTTTCTGGTAACTCTTCCACAGTCAAAGCAAGAAAACTAAAAACCAGACTTGAATATTCTAAAATATTCTAGACCAACATTTACTGATTGCACCCTAAATGGTTTTCAACCAAACATGGTGGATTATTTTAAAATAAATTATTGACAAACATTTGTTGAAATATATTTGTTTAATTTTTGATGATTTTTTTAAACAAATGATTAACTTAGAAAGAGTTAAGAAGTTTTGTTTCTGCTAAAACGTTTTTCAGGAATTTGACTGTTCACATTCCATTAACCATGATTTGTTAATGTGTTAATTTTATACCTTTTCATTACATTAAACTACAAAACTTCTTTAGACAAAATAAATAGTACTGTTAAATTCCAATTCAAAAACAGGATATCATGAAGTCATACAGTCAAAACAAAAGTTTTTATATGAATAATTGGTTTGTTTTATGGCATGTCAACCTTTTCGGTCATTTAATGCCAAGGACAGTTAATTTTATCAAGCATTTTTCCCTTTTTTTTCCGCACATTGTTTTAATTTTTGTAAAGGGAGATTTTTCTAAAAAAAAGAAAAAAAGAATTGATAGAAACAACAAAGAATAGAGAGAAAGAAAGCATTCTATTAGTGAAGGATAATCTAAACAGATATTTCATTGAATTAGTAATGCTTCAGAAATGTATTCTATGCAGGCAAATAATTAAAACCAAAAGCATTGCACCAACACTAAATGCCATTATCATTATTATTACTCTTATTATCATCATTATTTGCCAATTGCTATTTGCCAGAAAGAATACTTCAAAATTAATAGCAAGAAAAATAAATGAATAAATAAAGAAATTATTTTTTTTAATATTAAAAAAACAATAAAAACTATGACAGGAAATGTTTTCTGATTTTTCTTCAACTCAAGAAAGGGTTTTGAGGGGGGGTTATTTGTGTTTTTTTTTTTTTAATGTTTTTTTTTTTTTTATTACAAAATTTGAATCAGATTTTCTCTCTTAATTTGCTTTTTTTTTTCTTTTACTCTCGAAACAATCAATCCACTTTTCTTTCTCTTTCGGTCTTTTCTTTGTTTCTCTTTTCATGTAGGATCTATTCCTCGTACGGTTCTGTCTTTCCATCTTGTTCTCTTTCTTGACTTTCTTACCTATTAAATATCTTCTATTCCAATATTGCTCTCTCTCTCTCTCTCTCTCTCTCTCTAACACACACACACACTCCTCCTTCTACTCTGAGCAGCAAGGCTGGAGCAGAGGTAAAAGGATCGACTTTGAAATCGTATTTCATAAGTTCAAATCCCAATCAAAAACAATCACATTCACTTTCTTCTGCTTTGGGCACATTAGGGTCTTTAACTTGGGAGAGTAACTCATCTAGGTGTAAGGATAACACTGATTCCAAAAACCCAGGTGGATGAGACCAGTCAAGTCAACAAAAGTGACCCCTCTAAGTGAAGGGCAACACTGATTACAAAAAGCCCAAGGGTTATAATGTATATGTAAAACTGGCCTTGAGCCTAACTTTGGCTTGTGCTCGACCAAGTAGATATATCTTTCTCTTAAATCCTCTCCCTCCTCTCTCACTATTCTTTTTTAATCTCTTCTTTACCTTTCACCTTTCTTCCTCCTCCTCACTAAAATCCTAGTCAATGCAATTACAGGCAAATAGTTTTAGGTATGAAGCCCTCTCATTCCTTTCTCTCAAAAAAACAATCTATTGTTTTTTAAACCAATTCATTTTCTTAAAAAAACTAGAAAAATAAAGAGAAAACATATTTAGAAAAAGATAAAAGTTTTGGAATTAAATTACCATAAAAACTGATATAAAACCCAGCTCCAAACTTTATGGCTATTGGATTCTAAAACCTTAATTTTCTAAACAATATAATGTAAATGCATTCTTGCAAAGTAATAATCAGGTCAATATTTTTTAAATGGTCAGTAAGCATACTTATGTAGTTGATAGGTAACTTTGATAGGCCTTTTTTTTGTTTTACAGTGTGATACCTTGCGTTCAGGTGTCAACTCAATAGGGTCTTTGCTCTCATCATTCAAACATGGATAGCTACTAGGATTGAACTGGTTTTAGATCCAATATATAATTTTAAAATTTAATTACTAAACTACTAAAATGTAAAATTCAATTCTCCATTTAAGAAAAAGACGCTTTGAAAAAACCAAAAAAAACCCCACAACTTCATAGCTAAAATGGCAGTGCAACCTGCCATAGAACACCCAAATATGACCTTGTGTTTAAATTATTGCTCTGTGCCCAACTGAGTAAATAATTGCAGGTAGGCAAGTGAGTGGGTGGTTGCATGTGTAGGCAGGTGGGCGGGCAAGGGAAGAAGTGAGCAGGACAGCTGGTGCATGTGGACCAAGTTGATTCCAAAAGCAAGATTTAGGAATGATCAATAGAATTGTCAGTAGAAGAACAACAACTACAGCAATGTCAGTCATGGAAGAAGATAGCATTAAAACCATTAAAGAAAATGGAATCAGAGGAAATCTATGTTGAGTTAGGGGACGGGGGGGGGCATTTGAAGAGAAAGGAATTTTGAGCAATGGGTCAGCAATTGAAAGGGAAAGATGAAAAAAATAAAAGAGGTAAATTAATAGGAATGATGCCAGTAGGTGTAGAAGTGGAAGACGATAGAGGTGATGAGGAAGGGTTAGGAGAAAGGGATCAGGATTGGAATAGTGCAGGGCAAATAGAAATAACAAAAAAGTAAAAGGGAATAACACTACAAAGAAGGAGGGAGTCTGCAAGTCCAGAAAGTGGTGAAAAATTAGAGGAAAGGAAGCAATTAACTGAAATTGGTTAAAAGACATAAAAGAATTGCAAGAGAAGACCAACACTCTTCTGCCCCCCCCCTCAAATATTGGCAAAAACCTATGAAAAAAAAAAAAATTATCTTAATTTCTTAAAATAAATCTTTAAAACTCAAGAAACCAAGCAAGAATTTCCTGGTTTCATAAACTATCAAAATTTCATGGCCATTTTATACTACAACTATTTTTTTCTAAATAATTGTTTTTCAAATACAATTGTTTTTCATTTACTTATTTAAATTATAAAAATGCTGCTGTTAGTAATATTTAACCCATGAAATGGAAGATGAGAATAAAATCTATATTTCTTATAAATTACAGCGTGTCCAAAAAGTTACTGTGCATTACGTGTATATAGAAATTTAAATAAAATAATTAACAGTAAATTTTATCATATAACATTAAGACAATACAATTTTTACTGATAAAAAGGTTTTTATTTAATTCCAGTATTACAACTTAGCTTAAAGGAAGTGCTGAAACCTCCTCTATTGGCAAGAAGACATTTTCTACAACACAACAACTTTTTGGACACTCTTTATAAAGATTCAAAAGGGAACACACAGATAAACTATACATCTACAATAAATAATAATTTGAAATCTATTTATCTTTTTATTATTCCAATCATGTGTTAAAATATAGAATAAAATCTTTTAGTTTTGTCATTGCTATTCATTGAGCTCTATGAGAGATATTCATGTGCGTGGGGAACATAATCATCTTAGAATAATAATAGTTCTTAACCATTCTCTAAGTTCTGTTATTATTCTGAACCACCTTTTTTTTTTTTTTTTAAATATGATTAAATATTGATTTACAATTAGACTTTCTTTATCAACTTACAAAAATAGCTCTAAATTTAACAATTTGGAGTTAAATGATAATAATGAATCCAATTAAAAATCTGTAAAAACAAACATGTCAATTGTTTTTGCTTAGGAAATCTTTTACTTTATTATGCAATCATAAAACTATTTGATACTAAATAGCTTTTGAGTAACATGCTATGATATTACCCATAATTATAAAAAAAAAATACATCTATAATAATGATAGAGTAAGTTTACAAGATTTACATGTAAGAAAAGCAGAGAAGTTTGTATTTATTTTCATGTTTTTAAGACAAAGACCTACACAAACACATACCATACTAGTTTTATTTTTTATTTGATTAAATACTGTGAATTAGATGTTGAGAATAACAATTTCTTTTTATTTCATTTCTATATTGTTTTGTTTTAAAATTCAAAAAAGCTTTTTTTATCAATGAAATAATCAAAACTTCAATGCTGCCAAATAACAAAGATTGCCACAATGTGATAAAAAAATCCATGATTCAAGAAATACATGTAATCGCCATAAAAGCCTGTAATGCATTTAATCTGTGGAAGGCCAGCTATGATGGGTTGTTGGATCTGAAATTGCAATGACCAAACAAGTCATGTTATGGAGAAAGAAAGTGGTAGGGTGGTAGGGAGAGAAGATATTTCCTTGATCAACCACTGGCCAAAAAAATAATAAAGAAAAAAAAAACTAATTCTGAATAATAAAGAACAAAGTCCAATTCAAATCTAATAACTATTCATATTTTAATTACTTTAAACTAAATAGAATTATTTGCTTTTGTTATTTTGAACAAAAAAGTTGCAGTGATCACAAAAACTATTTGCATTTTTTGTATTGGTAACATTGTAAGCTTTAATGTCATTTTTTGTCAGACACTTTTTTTCCTAAATAAATATTTTCTTTTAATAAATAAATTTTTTTTTTTTTTTAAAGCAACAATATACTTCAAACCAGGGGCAAATGTGACCTACTAAAGCATTTCAAAGGGTGTCAATAAAGCAGAAAAATATATGTATTTTTTTTTTTAAGATAAAAAATAAAAACTAAACCTGGGGGGTCCACTTAGGGCAATGGATAGGCAGTCAGACTTTGGAATCATAATATGCAAGTTCGAATCCCATTTGTTCCATTTACTTTCATATTTGGACTAATACCCTTGAGAAAAGTATATATCTGCACCCCCAGCTATGAGATAAATAGTGCATATTATGTCATTCAAAAAAACTATGTGTGGACAAAAATAAGTTCATCAAAAATGATTGTTGTCGGCATTAAATGACCTCAAAAAGTTGATATGCCATGAAACAAAGATAATCAAAAACTAAATCTAATTAGAATAATTTTGTGGATGAAAGCGACTGCAACAAATTATCATTAATATTTTTTAATCAATTAATTATTAATCAATAAATGGATGTTAACTGCAAGGGGTTACATTTGTCTTATATTAATTTCAATGATTGATGTGTGAATTGGCATTTATATAAATCTTTCAAAATCTTTTATTTGATCAACATATTTATTCATTATCAACATAAAATATAAACTTTTCTTTAAACAAAATGTGAAGCTAACAGATGAATATAAGCAGTTTTCAAAGATGAGGCTTTCTGTCAACTACAATCCTCTCAAAGTGACTGACTTCAAGGAAAAATAAATGACTACATCTGAATTTAATACTTTGGGTTATTTTTTTTTAATATTTGATTCTTTGAACAAATTATTCTTATTTTTCAATTAAAAATCTTTATTAAAATTTCTTTAAAAATTAATGTTTTTTTTTTTAAGAAAGATAACCTTTTTAAACCTATATTCCTGGTTTACATTAAATCTCCAACATTTTTATTTGTTATATTGGTAGATTTAAAATGCTGTAACTCTCCTTAAATTAGAAATACTATGAAATAGTTTTCTTAGTAGATTGATCACAACCAATTGGTAATGTGCTTAAGAGGAAAACCAAGTTTGAATACTGAGTATCATAAACTGTAACTGCTTCTGTATACTGCACAAACTAGATGATGCATGGAACTTATATACTTTTTATAAATCACAAAAATTGACTTTCCTATAAATATTTGGTTTAAAAATAATACCAAAAGAGCAAAAGTTTAAACCAGGTACACTGATTATCTCCACAATTAGTCTGGTTAATGACCAGAAAAACTGGTTCAACTTACTCTTATAGATAAGAAGGGTCTGATACAATTAGACTAGGTAAGCATTCAGAAAGCCAGCAAAAAAATTATTGGTTAGATAGGGCTGTGACATTATTCTTTTATTAAATATGCTTTAAACTTTAGACTGAATGGTTCTAAGACACCCACACAGAACTGAAAGAGCCTGAGGAAGACTCTAGATTTCAACAGTGGAAAGACTAATTGAACTAAAATAAGATCATGGAGGGGAAGGGATGGGGAGAAGGAGGGAAGGAAGAAAGAAAAAAAATGTAGTGATATATAAATTGTTTTCAACAACTGATATAGAAAAAAAAATGTTGAATCTTTATCTGAAGATGAAGCAAAAAAAAAATGAAAAGATGATTTCCTTAGTCAGAAATGTTAATCCGATAAAAAAAAATCTTTGCCTCCAGAAATAAAAGCCAAAAATAAATTTTCAGTCTGACTGAGGGACAGACAGCCAGCCGGATGGATGGATGGATGGACCAACTTAGAGAGAAAGAAATTATGTCAAGGGCATTGGATTATCAGTAAAGTTGGGAAGAGTTGAATAGGAAGTGTTTTATAATATTTTCTTATTTTTATAAAGAGTAGAGAAAAGAGAGAGAGAGAGAGAGATGGAAAGAGATAAGAGAAAAAGAAAAGGGAGAGAGGAAAAAAGAAAAGGAAGGGATAGGAGGAAAAAGGCAAAGAAAAAAAAAGAAGGGAAAAAGATATGGAAATGTTAAGAGAGTAAAAAAAATTAAAAGAAAGATAAATAAAAAAAAAATTTAAAAAAAGACAGAAAAATGAAGAGAATGGGGAACAAACAGAAAGAAAAAAAGAAACACCTGAAGAAGGCCTGAGGGAGACTAGGCCGAAACGTAGTGTAATAACATAAAAAAAAATACCTACTA
>JAUZSX010325641.1:0-11378 GCA_034780655.1 Idiosepius hallami | reverse complement strand
ATATATATATATATATAGTACACATCGGTATTACAAATACCTATATACATTATACATACCGGTAATACCAAGACAGACAGAAATAAAGTAAGAACGAAAATAAGGGACACAAAAGAACCAAAACCAATTTTTAGTCTTGAAAAGTATTGTTTCCATTCTGATTTGGATCGCATAATAAGAGAATAAGTCCACTTGGGACAGTAGGTAGGCAGTCGGACTTCGGAATCATATGTGAGTTCAAATCCAAGTCGTCTCGTTTGCGTTCCTAAGAGGACTAGTGCCCTATTGATAGGTATGAATTCCCATATTTCCTCCAGCTATTGATTAAATAGTGAATATTGTGTTATTCACACACACACACACACACACACACACGCACACACACATAAACACACACACACTCTCTCTGTCTCTCTCTGTCTCTCTCTCTCTCTCTCTGTGTCTCTCTCTCTCTCGAAAATGGTGTACACATGATACCTACTCTACAAAACCACTCCCCCACAACACTTGGTAAAAGAGAGAAATAATTCTAATTGGACTTAACGATATCACAGCAGGACATCACCAGAGAGGCGGTTGACTCCAATTTTTTTTTTTTCATTTACGTTGACATATCTACTAATACTCTTGGGAAAGGTATGAATCCCCATCTCCCCTACAGCAACGGATTAAATAGTGCAACATGTGTTATTAAAAAAAAAACAGTGTATAAAAAAACGTTTATCAAAAGTAATTGTTCTAAGCATTAGAATAACCTAAAAAGGTTGATATGCCGTTAAACACAAAACAAACATCACCAGACCGTTTGTTTTAATGGTTCTCCTTACCTGTGGCAACTTTAAACTCTTATTGTTTTGATTTACTTATGTTCTGCCTTAACAAAGTTAATTTGATGCTAGACGGCTACTTTAATAAAATGAATGAGACTACATTTGTATATAAGAATTTTATTTCTGTTATTAACTGCATATCATCCTTTTGAGGTCATTTTAATGCAGAGAACAATTACATAATTTTTATTCTTGAGATGAGGTATCACGATAAAGAAATCAACTGCTTTTTTTTCGGACCTTTTTTGTGTATGAAAATAACAAATCACCAAGATGAGGAAAAAAGTTTTTAAAAAAAGTTAATTTATTTAGAAAAATCACAATATTAATATATAAAATTGGGACTGAAGAGCTTTGTTTTTTACATTTTCTAAAAGAACAGCGTTCACGTTTACAAAAAAGTTCGTTTGTGTCAGTGAAGTGTATGAGGTCGGTGGTCAACACAATGGCAGAAAATTTGAACGGTGCGAGGGGAAAAGTAAAATTGTAGAGAGAGCTTGAAGAATGCGAGACGTAGAGAGGATTGGTGTATGAATTACACCTTTAGGTGCTACAATCCTCGCATGTCATCAGTGCTGTAAATCCACATCCTTAAAGGTTTTGGGTCTATAATATACAGCAAACCTTTCCCGTGGCTGGCCCGACCGAATGCTATAACAACATTCGACCCGTGCGAGGATTGAGCCAAGATCTGCCACTTAAGCGTGATTGTTTTTATTGGGAAAACGTGGACTTTGATTTTCGGGGGTGCATGGCTACTAAAAGGATCCTATTTTTTTTCTCTAGGAAGAAGAATTAGATAAAATAGCAATGCGCCACTGTAGAATTTTGGCGCGAAGAAACCCAGTTCTACATTTTTTTTAGCGAGGGTATCTTTATTTCTTTTTTTTCTTTTCTTGATATTATGGCTTAAGGGAAAAAAAGAGGATTGTGATAATGATGTTCATTTGAGGAGATGTTAAACTACGCAATGGCATTGTGGGAAGGGATGGACAGCCTCTTATTAGAAGCCCTATTCGTGTTCATGGCGGGAAGCCTTTCATTGTATTACATTTCTTATCGGCCTCGTCTGGTTTCACTAGAATCCTATTTTAGTTTCTCTTCGTTTTTATCTCCTACTGGTGTAATGATGTACCCGTATCTGAAAAATTCACATAAGTAAAAAAAAATATTAAAAGCAATCCCTGCTCCCCTCGTGAATCCTGATTCCCTGTCTTCTCTCTCGCTTCCACCTGCTCCCCTCGCCATCATCGCTCCCCTCGCAATCCCTGCTCCGCTCACCATCCCTGCTCCCCTAACCATCATCGTTCCCATTTACCATCCCTGCTCCCTTCGCCATCCCATATCCCCTCATTTCCATTTGCTCCCATTCGTCATCCTTGTTCCCCTCGCTATTCCTCTTCTCCCTCTTGCTTTCGACTGCTCCCCTCATCATCCTTGCTCCCCTCATCATCCATGCTTCTCTCGCCATCCCTGCTTCTCTCGCCATCTTTGCTCCCCTCTCTTTCAACTTATCCCCCCTTAATTGAATGATTCTTAGGGGAATAACTGTTAGGACTCTAACAGTAACTTAAGATATATATATATATATATATATATATATATATATATATATATACCTGACTTTTTACATAAAACTATTAACTTGTCTAGGTCATTTAATGCCGCTAACAATTATTTTTTGATTAACGTTTTTTTTTGTTCACACGTATGTATTTTTAAAAAAAAATTTGAATAAAATAGTATACACTATTTAATCTATGTGGGGATTTGATACCTTTCCTAAGATTATTAGTCCAAATATGAAAGAAAACGGAAAGACTAGGATTCGAACTCACGTATTACTATTCCAGAGTCCGACTTCCTATCTACTAGCCTAAAATAGGCCTCCCTTTAAAACTATTATGAGTATTTGAAAAATGTTAGTATTTAAGCCTAAATAATATAGACAGAGAAATATGATCTTCCAATTTATTTTATTTTATTTTATTCTTTTTAGATAAAAACACTTAACATTTGAATTAATTATCCGTTTTTAGGCCATAACGAGACATATAACAATTACAGAGATAATGGATCTGGGTTAAAGGCATTATTAGATTGAATTACAAGAGATAAGAGAGATAACATTATGCAATTGTTTTTCCCAAATTCTTTTTTTTTAATTATACAAATGAATGAATAAATAATGTTAGTTCTGGATTCTTGTCCAGATAAATATTTTGTCGAAGTTGGGATTGTCAGATAATGGTTCACACGAAAACATTGAACCAACCAATAAGCCAATTAACCAGCAAGCCAGCCAAACAAACAACCAGAAAACTAGCCAAAACAACAAGCCTGCTAATCAACCAACCGACTAAACAACAAGCCTGTTAACCAACCAGCCGACTAACCAACAAGCCTGCTAACCAACCAGCCGATTAACTAACCAGCCGACTAACCAACCAGCCGACTCACCAACAAGCCTGCTAACCAACCAACCAACCAACCAACCGACTAACCAACAAGCTTGCTAACCAACAAGCCTGCTAACCAACCAGCCGACTAACCAACAAGCCTGCTAACCAACCAACCGACTCACCAACAAGCCTGCTAACCAACCAACCGACTCACCAACAAGCCTGCTAACCAACCAACTAACCAACCAACTAACCGACTAACCAACAAGTATGCTAACCAACCAGCCTGCTAACCAACGAGCGAGAGCCAATTAAACTAGCAACTAACTAGCCAGCTAGCCATACAAACAAACAACTAACCAACCACACGGACAAAAAGCCAACCAACATGTTTCAATGAAAGTCAGACTTTTCTATAATATATATAATCTAAAATCTAATCCTATGAACCCTCTCTGTGTAAGCAGAAAGAGTGTTTATTGGGACTTGCTGTAATAGGGCTCTAGTTCCTTTTTCTTCCTTTTCCAATAAGAAAAAGAGACAATTTTTTTCCTCTATTATTTTATTCCCATTCGTTAATTAATTTACATGTCCACCAGAGAATCGATTTGAAAAGCCTCTGGGCAAAACCAGTTATCGAATTCATCTCCCTTTTATTTCTTAATATATATATAAAACATTTTCTCTTCTTAAATTAATTCCCTACTTGTCTTCTCCTTTCTCGAACATGCCTTTCGGTATATCTAAGCTTTGTTCATTTAATTCAATTATTAAATTTTGCGCAACAAAAAATTTATTTAAATTTATTTATTTATTTAATATAATTTATACTAATGTACAATCATAATCTAAAGAGATTTTAATCCCTTGTAAAAAAAATCATCAAGGCCACTAAAGTTTAAGTAATAAAAATAATCACATAAATAAACATTCATTTGTGATGTTTTGGCATTTTTTAGAGATCTCGGTTAAATATTTCTGTGTCAGCGAAATGAAAAGAAATAAATATGTAATGATAAAACTACGTGATTAAACGTCTAGTGATTACACGGTTCCACTTACTTTGTTTTCATTCTGATAATAGCCTAAAATATATTACATTTGATACATTAATGAGATTTTAATCTAAATTTCATTAATAGCCAATTCCAAAAGTGCCTTTGTTTCAGTAAATGGAAATAATATAACGATGGTTTAGAAGATTGAATAATATCATAATCCGTATCATCCATTTTTCATTCCCGTTGTTTCCATCTCAATGCCGAAACAAGTAGAATTCACCAAATTACTAAACAAACATTTTATTCAATTTACGAAACTAGTCTTTTACCATTTATGTTATATCATTTATAATGCCAATTTATACTAAGTATTCTTCTTAATATTCGGATCGTTCGATTTAGACCGAGAGGAACAGACAGGGCCGTGCGTAGACCCCACAATTCCGGGGGGGATGCAAGCTCCATAGGGGCTGCAAGGCTCCATGACTTCGTCCAAAATCTCTAGTAATTGAAAGAATTTAAAAATCATTTAAATTAAATAGAAAATCATTATCATACTTAAAATATACGCCTAACAATCCATCCCCCTTTCTGTCTATCTCTCTTTCTCTATTTATATATTTGTATGGTCTTTGATCGAAGTTTTCAGGGGTTGGGCGCAACTTACTTTTTTATGGCAAAAGGGGTCACAATACTCATTCTACAACGGGGCCACAAGGTGGCTAAGCAGGACACTGAGAACAGGAGCCGAAAGGTTAGTAACAGAACAATAAACATGAGACTATAAATCTGAAAGATCTCAATAGTTTAACTAATGATATATAATTCAATTATTTTTAGACGTTTATACGAAAATTCAGTATTTCTCATCATCTTATTTAACACATATTTATACTTCTATATAAAATCTACTTCGTTTATAGAAACCAACTCAAAATGTTTGTATAATCTGAGAAAGTAAACGACATTAATTCAAACTATTTTCACATTAATTATTAAATCGACTTGATTTAAGTGTGTCTAAAAACCAGAAAGAGTTAATTTATTTTGATGATTGATAGATTGTTGGGCCATGACACACGATGTCAACCTATAATGGGTGTAATCAATTGTTTCGAAAAAACATATAGATTTTTGTGTTTCTATTACACTTACTGATTTCAATTAATAAAGATTTCATTGAAATATTTAAGGAGATAAATATATATTTCCTTCATTTAAGACTCATTTGGATTTCTTTTGGTTCTACATTAATAAATTATAGGAAAGAGATATAAATTCGATTCTGAAGAAGAAAATAATTAATCAACTTGAGGCTTTTCATAAAAAATTTAAATTCGAAACTGGTTTCAGGATTTATTGTGTAAATGATTGTTAAGATTAATACTTTAAAAGAAAGGGAAGAAAACAAGTGACATCATTGAAAAGTTAAACTTATTTCAAGCAACATATTGGGTGACCAATGTCTTTAGAAAATCATATTTTTCAAAACACTGTAAAAATTAATAAATTCAAATCGCTTTAAAGATGTATTCGAATCGGTGTATAAATATTTATTCATAAGAGTTCGATTGAAAAACAACAGACACTTCTAAGTTGACGAAAGTGCGTTTTTTTTAAAACTTGTATAGACAACAAAATATATAGATATATGTATATGTATTTATTTATTTGGTCGAGCACAAACCCAAGTTAGGCACAAGGCTGTAAACATATTTACATTCTTATATAAATATATGTACACATATATATTTATATATGTGAGTTTGGTTGTTGATTAATCAATTTTATCTTGAATAATTCTTTAACTTGAAATTAAGATCATTTGATGTCAGTTTTTATTATTTTAAAATTGAAATAGTATTCTTGATCAGTCTAATAATTGGAAAAGAAAACACATTATATAACAAGATAAAAAAAACAATAGCGTGTAAAAGCAGTGGATATATATATATATATATTTTAAATGTGTATCAGACCATTAGAATTTTGATCTGAATTTTTTAAAATTGAAGTCTAGTCGCAATATATCGTTATTTCAATCTTAATCCACAAATTGAATAATAAAATTTTATATAAGTTTGTTCCATTAACTAACCAATAACAATTCCAATTTTTATTTTATGTGACTACACTTATGGTCATCAGTGATGGCTTTATAAAAGTTTTTTTTTGTTATAATAGGGTTTTCAGAAATGCACAACCTCCCAGGGAAATTAGTATGATGTTCAGGGGAGTACTTGCATTAATTTGCCAATTTTTTTGTTCTACTCTAACAGTAGGTCAAAGAAGGATTAATCTAGAGTAATGCATAAGTTTGAGCTCAAAGCCTCACAGATACCAGGATTTTTGACCCTGTATCGAAAACTAGGGCTATAACAACATGCTTTTGTTTAAGAATATTCTTGTTATTGCTCGAGTATTTGCGATTTTGAAATTTCTTTTAATTCTTTAGTTATTATTAGGGTTATGATAATATGATTTAATGAAAGAATACTTTTTTTCACAGCCCTAGTTATTATTCCTGAGAAAATTCTTCAGTAAAGGCATACAGTCACAGCTTTATGTATAGCACACATACGCCCAGACAAATATATATATATAAATCATGTATACACACATCGTACCAGACAAGGAACCTCTCACTATTCTTTCACTTTTTCTGTTTTTTTACACATTGGAATACGTGCTATCAACCATATTTCATGTACGGTCAAGTCAAGTTCGAGACACCGGCTCCCACCAGATCACTGAAATAAAACAAAGTACAGCCTATTCACTTTTAAGATGGGTGACCACTTAGGAATATCAGGCACTGTATCAGACTAGTAGGTGGTTTGTGGCATAATTAGTCAAAACCTTATTAAGCATTCGAATTGAAAAAAAACTTCCTCTCGACCTGCCCCTCTCCACAACGACCGACCAACGGTAAAAACGTCCTTAATTAGAGTTACCCCCTACAGTGAGTACTGGGAGTCTCAGGAAAGTCAGATTACGAAAACTTTATAATAACAGGAAGACTGATACAGATCTGAAAAGGGTGAAGAGAGGTCTTCCTGCTCAACAACAAACAAATCTCTATGTAGGTCTTTTTGTTTGTTTTGTTTGTTTTTTTTTTCATCATTCTCAAGTATTACTCTTGTAATACTCCCTGTTCCTCTTGTCTTCGCCTTAACTAATATTATGATCATTTTTCGCTTCTCTCCTTTCTCCCATCAATCAATTTACCATCCTCAGTTACTTCCTTCCGTCTTCTCCACTTACGCCTACTCTTTCCTCGCCATTCTCTGTAACCTTGCTACCTTACTCTCGGAATTCTTTGCCAGCTTCTTTCACTGTTCCTAATCTCCTCGCTCTCGTCCTCTCCTGTAAGCCCTTCTCTTCATCGTCAGCCTTTTCCTCTTCCGAAGATTTCCACCCTTTCTCTTCTAGTCCTTTCTTTCTTACACTTTCTTACTCTATCGATCCATCTTCTTCGACCTTGATTCATAATTACACACTTTCGCTGAACCACATATTTTCACCCTCTTTTCTAAAATAACTCTTTTTTTTAGCCTCTCTCTCTCTCTCTCTCTCTCTCTCTCTCGATCTATCTATCCCTACCCTATTCAAATTCGTTTTAAAATCAATTTTACCCCCTTCTTCTTGATAACCTATTTTCAACTTTAAATTCCTTTATTTCCCTTGCTACATATATTCGTTCATTGTAATTATATTACTTTTGTATCCTTTATCTATTCTCCTGCCGATTCTCTCAATTTACTTTGTCTTATCTATTTTAATCTGGTTTCTCCGCTCATTTTAGTATGTAAGACCCTAAGCTGTACTAATAGCTTGTAGACTAAAAGGTCTAAATTATTCTTGATTTTTTGGCTTTGACGAGGGAGCAAGAAAATATATAAATAGTAATGTCAAAACTCCGTTGAGCATCATACTATTTTTTTCCAATCGCAGATATTGCACATTTGTGAAAATTTAAACATTTCGAGAAAGGCTTGAATAAATCAATTATTGGACAAATATATAACATTTAGTTAATTATATATATATATATATATACATATATATAATAGAAAAATAGGAATGTATCACACATATAAATATATATAAATAAATATTCACATATGTTATTCTTTAAATAATTATTATAAAAAGACTTAATTCTTCATAAGTATATATATATATATGTATATATACGAATACAAATAAATATATATATATATGTGTGTGTGTGTGTGTGTGTGTGTGTGTGCATATATGTGTGGGGGGGTTGTGTGTCTGTGTGTGTGTGTATGAAAGAATGCAAGTCTGTCTTTCTTTAAGTTATAGAAATATAATTGAAGAAACGGCTAGATTATGATAATGATTAACATACGTTTTTCTGCTTGTACGCAACCAATTTTCAACCATCGAATCACTCTCTCTAATTTTTCAATCATATTTTTTGTTCCTTTTTTTCAGTTTTGTTATCTTTCGCTCTTCCAACCCCTCTCTCTCTCTCTCTCTCTCTCTTTCTTTATCTCCCTTTCTCTCTTGCCTGTTTGCAATTTCATTTTTAGCACGTGTACTTCGCTGATCGATTTTGTAGTGCATCTAATGAAAACCGATCCTGTCTCGTTCACCTCTGCCAACCAGCCCGAATCGGAAGGAACTTTATACATCTGGCATGTGGTATGCGCACCACTTACCAAGAGGTGATGAGTGTGGGTTCATCTTAGATAAAACTGCTTCATTGGTTGGGTGGAGAGAAGAACTGTCGCATCGACTGCGCTCAAGCAGTGCTAAATAAACGAAAGGCGTCACATGCATCTACATACATATACTAACATATACATACACACAATATATATATATATGAGTGTGTGTGTGTGTGTATATATATATATATATATATAGTACATAAGTGGCTACACGGAGTCAACGGTCTTAGGTTTCTGTCAATTTTTTGCCTGACTCCATATCTACGCTTATGTACTCTACATACTCTATCACTGATATCGAGAACTCTAAAAATATAGGCGATCTTACTCGACATTTTAATATATATCTATAATAGAGAATTTTAATAATGAAAGAAAAAGGAAAACTTGTCTGACTCAGGAATTTTTTTCAATTCGGAGATAAAAATAAAAGACAGGCCGACTGGTTTCGATCCCCAGTTGTTTTAAAGAACTACGGGGAATTTTGGCACGACAAATTAAGTAAAAAAAAATATTTTGCGAATTACACTTAAACATTCAATCGTACCTACAAATAAATTCAGTCGTTTAAAAGTGAAATAATATGATTGTGAATATGAATTAAAAAAAAAGGAAGAGTGGACACGAACCAATACATGGAGGCAGATGAAATAGATTTATAAAAGCATTCGGGAGTGATGATCCGAATTGTAAAGAAGCAATGTCTCTGTTTACAAAAAGAAGGACCTCTACACATAATGTACAAAACTTCAGCACTTTCAGATGAAACGTTAAATGTGAATTCAATAAAACGGACAACCATTTCACACTGCCTTTTATTAAGAAGGTGTTCTGCTAGATTTATGGACTTTTTATCACTTGACATTTAATCACCTGGCAATTAATCACAAGACTTTTTATCACATGTTTTTTTCACGAACGCTAATCATGCCGAGGATTTTAATCACACTGGGATTTCTGAAAGCGTTTGAACGGTCTTATACCAATTATGTTTTCTTGAAAAAAGATGTTTGTTTTCGCTACATCATCAGTAAATTTTAATGATTCTTCATAATATGTATGTACACATTCTTGCGAATAATCCAAAAATTTTAAAAGGTGCTAAAATTGTAATGCTATAAAAACATAGTTACATAAATAACATCATTGCATAAATAAATTTATATATCTTTTTTTTAAAGTTCTTGATGTTGGAGTGATTAAGTATTTACGTGATGAAAAAACAAGTGATTAAAAATGTAGTGATTATATTTCAGTGAGTGGTAGTTGGGTGACGAAAAGTCAGTCAAACGTTCTGTAATTGTAAATCCGGATGTATTAACGCTTTTGTTCCGACAGACTCCCGATTTGCCATCCCCTCTGTTCCAATCGAGTGGAATCCCTGTCTATACTTATTTCCATACAACGGAGGGTTATTTAAAAATGCCGTTATAATATAGATTTAAATGCCAAGAAATATTTTCTCACGCTACCATATATATTTTTAAAAAAATATATACGTGACTCAGATGGGGTATGCAACAAAAAGATAAGGAAAAATAAATGTAAATATGTTTTATATTAAAATGGAAATTTAAAATGCTGAAGTGCTTCGACTTCCATTTATGATATTCTATTCAAAATAAAATCAATAAATAAGCGCGAATCTCTCAGGAGTTAATCGAGATTTTCATCTTTACGGTAAGAGTGTTTTGATCATAGCTAAAAAAACGAACGGTTAACAGAAAATATATGACGTGAATTTAAATTTATTGCGATTGAGGATTACGAAGTCATGAACAAAGTTTGATATTTCTTATTTCATAGAATTTGTTTAATATTATTTCTGCAAAACAATCTGGTTTCTTACAAAAGTATTGTCGGGGGATTGTGTTTAATTGAAAAATTAAACAATCCTCGATTATTGTACATATGATCTTATTTGCAATATAGACTGTTATTTCTAAGTCATCAAAACCAAATCTATTGTTTTTGGGGTAGTTTGATAAAAGAATTAAGTGTAAATCTTTTGTCGAAACCAGTGTCAATTTTTTTAAATTTCAATCTTAATGTTATGAACAAATTCCTTATTCCATTTAATTTTACTTAATTCTTATTTCTTTCTCAAATTCCTTGAAAAATATTATGTTATCATAATATGATACGAAATATAACAGTCCACCAATGCCTCTGGATATTAGTAGAAATATTTACTCAATTTTGACAAACGTTTTTTTTTTAATTTATTACTACAAATTAACTGTATTTTGACAAAACAATACTAAGAATATACAGTTTACTCACTTAAATAATGACTAGTCAGGACCTGGATGTTTTATCTCCTGGTGTTGGTGTAAGAGCTATATATATATATCTATGACGATGAAGACCAAAATGACGGTGAATCGTTGCTCGAATTCACAGTTAGAGTGATTGATATCGATGATAGAGCGTATTATATATATA
>JAUZSX010325630.1:0-11380 GCA_034780655.1 Idiosepius hallami | reverse complement strand
CAAGGGTCCGTGTGGTGACTGCAGGTGCATCAGTCTCCCCACGTTAAAAGACATCACGCGCAGGCGTCTTCCCGAAAACAGAGGACTGTCATACTCGAACATGAGTGACCGCCGATGATGATGATGATACAGCTATTAAACTGTTTTTATATTTTACTAGCTGTGAAGAATGTTGCAATGTTGGCAGAGAACATTTTGAGCATGTAAGGGATTAAACAGACTTAAGATTATTTTAGCTTTCTTGAAATTTGAAAATAAATCTACTTTTAGACATTTTTAACATTTTTTTATAACTGTATGCCTACTTTTTGCCCACTCTGTATAAAAATAATATTTATTATCACCTTCCAGCTCAATAACTGTTATTACGATAACAAAAATAGATTATCTTTTCTGCTATTTTACGTGTCCTACTGTAATTTCACTTGTCACGAATATAACTATAAATGATTATCTTAATATCAAGTTAGATAACTTATTTTATTCTACATCAAATATAACCTATGGAGGTTATATCTGACAGTAAACTTTAAAATAAATAATTAATGATGTTTTTTTTAGGTAAATAGTATTTTATATTGTTTTTGTCGGTGTTGGTGCCCACTCAAGTCCAAGTATCGAGTCTGTCATCCATCACCTTATTTTCTAGATATTGTTTTACATCACAAAATACTGTATTCTCAGAAGTGTTTATAAAAACTTATCAAGATTGATAATAGTATTTATGATAAATACCAACATCTGTATATCCATTTATTTTTTTGGACTATTGTCCTCATCTTTATAGATGTTGTTTTTACTATGTTTCAGCCAACTAATCCTCTGGCTTTTTCAGGCTTATTAACCATGATCAGGTAAGGATTTTGAGTGTTTGGTCTAATATCTGTTGGGCATGATCGTAGGGATTGAACCCTTATATACAGAGGGAAAATAGAAACCAATCAATCACAGAACAGACACGACATAGTTTAATGAAGCCTGATAGAGTGAATCATCACTTTGAAAAATTTAGGATTACATAGGCCTGACTATTGCTATAGCTGTTATTACTGATACTGATAATACATTTAGCTTATCCTAGGTAAGACTTTAAACCACATCTGATCACAGAGCTAAAGTTATGGACTTTAGTTTTGGCGAAAGTCGAACTAGCCCTTATCATTGGTTTCAAGTCTGTCTTGACCAGTGACAGCATTTGTAAGGTTTCCATCTCAGGGTTATAATAGTGTCTAAGGAATTTTTAATGAATGAGGTGTTACCATCACTATAAATTAATTTTTTTGTAATAAACAACACAAACCTCTTTTTGAAATAAAACAATGCAAAATTTATTTAAATGTGCATATAAAAAAAAAATAGTTAAAAAGTTCCTTGTTCGTTGATATCTTCAGTGAAGATCTTCTTATGAAAGGTAATGGAAATGAACATCCAGTGAGTAGATAGTGGAACAAAATGAGAGAGACATGATGAAAGGGGTCTTTATCTTCTGTTGGCCACTTTTCCTCTGCCAGCAAACCAAAGTTCTCAAAGAGGGGTAGAAATTGTTCCTAAGACCACTTGGAGGAATCCCTACGTAGTACCAGCCAACTATTCAGTGTGTGGCCGAATTACCAGGCAGAGATTCTAATCCAAGATGACTGCTACAACAAGAAAATTGAAGTGAAAAATAAATAATTAGAATGAGAAAATAAGCTAACCGAAGTTGTAGCAACCAAGCAAATTATTCTAATCCAACTCCAAATTACAGTCAAATCTGTTAACAATCATGTGATCTAAGAATTAAAGTTCTGAGTCATCTTCAAACTCAATGAAATTATTAATTGAACCTTTTTAAACAACCATACTCTGCTTCAAGAGTGGCTGCTGATATAATTAGTATATGAAGTATATTTGGTTGAGCAATAAACTGAGTTATGCAAGGCTGAGATATGCTGGTATATTTAGTGTATTTAGTCATAGATAGTTGCTTATAAGTATATGAATATATATTAATCTGAAGAGTAAGATCGCCTTTATTTATAGTTAGAGTGCTTAATATCAGTGATAGATCTTAGTAGATAAGCATAGACACGGAGTCAACAACCTTGGGTGACTGTCAGTTCCTCGCCTGAATAAATATCACAAAATTACAGTCCAAAAACCACCTCCTGTCAAATCTGTTAATGCGCATGCAAACTGAGAATTAGACCTCTGAGTCACCTTCAGACTCAATGAAATCATTTAATAAATCTCCCAGACTGCTATAGTCTGCTCCAAGAGTGTCTCTTGCTGATGATGATATAATTTGTAAATGTGTCTAGTTTTCCTGTTTTATTGGATAAAGTTGGCTCTAGTAATAAAAACAAATCATGTGCCTGATGCGTGGTAATTTTTGTGCAAATCAAATTTGGCTTCAACATATTTTTCTTTTTCTATATTTGGCAATATTCTCATTCACGTATATTGAATAAGACGAACAAAGAATGCCTCATATTCTCATAATTTTTTTTATTTGATAATACATATTTATACATACACTTCCTGACAAAATACACATTATTAAAATATTTGCATGTTTGCATATGGTAGAAAATGCGATAATCATAGTGAATTCTGAATATGCATTAATGTATTGACAGTTGTCCTTTCTTTATCTATTGAAAGATGTGTATTTAGATATGTTCATAGCGGCAAATTTTCATCATGCTGAGGTTTTCTTTGAGTCGGGGTTGCTCACATTACATTGTAGTAGTATTGCAAGCAATGAAAATATGAAGACCTGTCCTGAAAACTGCCCATTAGTTACATCTGATTTCAGCATCACGTTCTAATCCACTAACAAAAAATATTTTTAAGTTATTCACATGACTAAAACATAGGGAATGTATCAAAAGAAAATTGTCCACATCTTCCAAATATGGAATCCAGATTTCCTGACAATGTTAGACTTCTTGGCTAGCAAATTACAAAACCTGAAAATAAAATGAGTAATTGCATTAAAAAAGATCAACTATTAAAAACCTTATTATTAACAACACTATAGTCCTTATGTTTATGTTTATAATATTATACATTTTATCAAGCCTCATCAGAAGCATTCAAAAAAGCTATTAAAAATCAATCCAGATCTTATAAAATAAATTTTTCTCTGTGGAACAAACTCACTAAGAACAAATCAAAAGAAAAAAAAACATAAAATCTACCAATGGAGAATGAAAGTTAAAATATGACAAAAGTTAAACAAGACCAGGTAGTATGGACCAGTCTACACATAGACCTTACATACATAAAAAAAAAACATTTACTAAAAAAATCACAGAAGTTTCATAAGAACTTCATGTCAGAAGAAATTTAAAGTGAAATATATTCTGCTGGAATGTGTAGGCTTTAATGTGGGGCAAAGTATTAGCAAGTAAATAACTTGTCACCAATAAAATCCTTAAAAGTCATATACTTCCTAAAACAAGCCTCAACTTGGAATGTCCTGAAAATAAAAATGCAAGTTTCTAAAAACAGTTTTACTTTATTTTATTTTGGGAATTCTTTGGTGTAAGAACAACAATAAAAGATGAGGCAACAGTCCGAAAGAAATTAATACTTAGAGCCGTTTGACTGTATTAAAGAAAACAAAAAATTAAATATTAGCTACAAATGATATGCATTCATCTAACAGTCACCAAAGTTGCAGACTCTGTGTCTGTGCTAATGAACTACACATCATTGATAGTGAGAACTTTAACTACAAATATAGCTAACAATTCTTATAGATTTATATTTTTGTGGAACAAAACCTATAAATTGATAAAAAAAAGATAATAAAGTGTTTTGTGATTAAGTATTATTCTTAGAGGAGCAAAACCCACAAGAATCCAGATTCAAGAAAATGAACTAATAATAATAAAATAAAAAAAGTATTAAAAGGAATTAAATAATATATAAATACATTGTTGCACCAGGATGTGCAAATGCTCAGGTTAATGTCTCGCGGCACAGTTAAACAACTTAGATTAATGAACCCTTAGTTTTTGTTAAGACGGACATTTAGGAGAAAAAACTCTGAAATAAAAGCCTGTCAATTGTTCATAAAGTTTGTGGCATATCTTGCACTTACTGTGTTATCAGCAGTTCCCAAAAGTATGGATGGTGCTACACAAGCCTTTACCAATAAAAATAAGTCTCTGTGTGGTAGTCTGAAGACCATACTTGGTTTGATAACCCCCCATACATTGAAATTGACTGGAGAGTTCATCATATACATTCAAAATGTTATAACCAATATAAGTTTTTCGATTTCAGTTTCAGATTTTTCTATTCCTCATCTTTGAGTGAACCAATCACAGCTTACCTGAGCCTGATTTATCTTTTTCTCCACTTCCCTCATAGACTTGTAAAAACTTTTTTTTTCCATTTTGAATAGATAATTTATAATGACATCTTACTGGTTCTGTATTTTTAGACATTTTGCTCAATATCCTGCACTCCCCCATGCCCAGTGCAATTAGCATTCTGTTAGACAGTTATCTATGTTATATTATCTATAATATACATATGTCTCTATCTGTTATCTATATATGATTATATGATTAATTATGTCTTTTAGACTTATTTCTTGAAAAATGCACCACAGGAAAATATTTTAACAATTATTGGTTTAGAGAAAAATGTTTGGTTTCTTCAAAATAAACGATTGATTAGAATTTTATTCAAAATCTATTTTTATTATCCATTAAAACATCTAACCCAAGTTTAATTTTCATTTGGATTCTATATTTAACCTGAGGGTTAAGTCCTGTCAATAACAGTTGATTGCATTCAGCTAATTTCAAAATGATATCTTTTCCTTCAGTTACTGAGTATGTGGCATGACTATTTTAAGATACTTCCTTCTGGTCACTACAAAATGATTCATTTATGTATTCATCTATCTACCTACCTACCTATTCATTTAACTTAACTAACCCTATCTAACAAGCTTATAACATAGTCTACCTCATTCAACCAAATTCAATGGCCAACTTGGGATGAATTAAAAAGAAAGAGACAGAGACATTGCATACAAAGCATTTTGTTTGTTTGTTAAATGGCATATCAACCTTTTCAGGTCAATTGATGCCAAGAACATACATTATTAAACAAATTTTTATTTCTCCATACATAGTTTTTTTTAATAACATAATATGTACTATTTGACCCATAGCTTGAGGGAATTTCAAGATTCACACCTTCCTCAAGGGTATCAGTCCAATTATTTAAACTCTCGTATATGGTTTTGGAAATCTGACTACCCACTCACTAGACCATGTGGACTTCCCCAATGCTTTTATGAAAACAGAAGTAAATTTAAACACCAACAACAAAAAACTTGAAATTCAAAATATTTCTACTATAATGATTTATAACAAAGGATTTAAAAGCAATCAATTAGTTTACAAATTATGCCTTCAAAAGCATGTCTGCATTAACTAGTGACAAAAGTCAATAAAATAATCAATAAATAAACTAGATATCTATTATTTTAAAAAAAAGTCATAGTGTCATGTTTTCTTTATGAAAAATGTTCCCCTTAATTCAATTTTCTATAATCTTCAGTTGGAATCCTCAAGATGCCAATTTGGCTTTAAAAATAATAACTCTTTCTCTATTTAGAAGGTCTTCTCTCCAGACAACGCCTAGGTCCTCAATTTAATGGAAATGAGCTGGTCTCATTGCCTGGTGCTTGAGATGCACCTAAAGGAAAATGCTGAAAGAGAAGAAAGATATTAGTACTACACTAATCTACTTGTAAAAAATATATTTTTAGAATTAGATATTGAGTCAGTATTCATATAATTATATATATTATATATTATATGGAAGTATCTTCATATGGTTTTTGATATTTGTCTATATCCATTTCCAGAATCTTTTCTCTAATTCCCTGCATTGACTAAATAGGGTTAGAAAATACCACATTTTACCCCAAGATAATTAATATTTCTTTTATAAAAAATGCTATTAGCCTCTTTAGATCTTCAGATAGGCCTTTATATTCATTTGAATAAAGTTGTCAAACATATATTACACGCTGAATAAATCAATACTATGACATAGATACTTGCATTTCTAAATATATAAGTTACAACCAGTAATGTCTCATGATTAATAGTATGTAATTATCTTGGGCACTGCAAAAAGGATATCAAGACATCAGTGGCGTAGCTAGAATAAACGTCACTCAGGTCTGTCCACTCAAATGTCACCCAACATCATCCTATGCTGAATGGTTAGCTGAAGCTAAATTTTCACTCATGCTATACTTATACTATACTGAATGGTACTGAGTTGGTAAGCGTCTGTTGTTACATTGTTAAATGTTTCTGTTAATAACAACCATTATAACGGCTTGTTAAAATTTAATTTCTATTTTCACATATATATAGTTAAGCCTAGAAAAATATGTAGCACAAGGCCAGATTTTAAGTGTTAATTAACTATCCAATTCTACTCTAGTCCAAAACAGCTGGAAGCAACACCGGACTCCCATACCATGACAAAACTCTTTTGAGAACTTCAATAACATTATGTTGTTCCTAATGTATGTTTATTGACTATAAACTTTGATAGATGCTTTTGTATGAGGCTTAAGGTTTCCATCAACATTATCATTCAACCCATCATCATAATGAATTCATTACATTCCCATTGATATTAGTATATGGAAGAACTCTTCCAAGTCCTTCTTCGGTGGTCCTATCTCTGGTAATTTTTTGATGCCTCTTTCAGCTCTCCTGTGAATGAAATCTGATTGCCCTGAGGCTGTCTTTCAAGCATGGGAACAGGAAAAAGTTGCATTTGGTTATGTCCCCTGTCGGCCATCCATAATTGTGAGGATGATATCTATTCAATATGTAATGAGAAAATGGGAGGAGAGATCTTTGGTCAGAACTGTCTCTTCTGTTCCATTACTAATACCAGCTTCAGATGTCATCCTCACAGTTATCCGATGGTCTTGCATCACTAATCTTCGCACATAATGTTTTCCCCCTTGAAAGCACTGTTCGGTGCTCCATATCTGGGTTCATCCTCAACCTGTTAATTTCCTTCAGAAAATCTGTTAAACCATTGATAGAAACCTGCTTGACTCATTTGTTCATCCCCATACACATCCTTTAACATTCCATAAGTTCCTTGTTCGGTTTTCTTAAGTTTAACACAAAATTTAATGGCATGACGTTGTTCCTTGTTTCCTTGGATTTTGTCACAAATCGGCAAACCTGATCAACCTCTCCCAAAACTGACACCACTGCGCCCAATCCTATTTCTAAATGGTTTCATTCATTTTGAATAGAAGTACAAGTGAAAACATCAACCGTACAGATGTTAGACTTTTATGCATACTAATACTTTGCATCATGGAGTCTATATGCATTAAATAAGTTTATAGCTACCCTTTTCTCTCGTGAATATTGTTAAATATATATAATGTAGATATTGTGCTTCATTTGGATGAGTGGATGTCAGTGTCTATCCACCTCTGCCTTTGTATGTGTTAAGCTGTGAATGGTAATCCTGTTAAAACTGAAATCATATGATTTGCATTATTGGTTATGTTCAGTGTGTTGGTTAGATAAAAAAAAAATTGTAAAATGGTCATTCCAGAAGTTATGTCTCTTTTTTCTTTTTTTTTTTTTCTCCATCTAAATGAATCAGAGGGAATTGTAAATTGCATTGTTATGATGACTGAACTTATGCATTCATGACCTGTAACTTCTCTACTGACTTATTGAGCTTATCATTAGTTTCATTTCCTGGCATTTATTGTATTACTAAACTATTTTGGTCTTAAATATGAGAATGTCATTGCCTTTTTAAAACTTTAAATGCAAGTCTTGTTTTTAAAGTTTCTGAACATTTGTTTTTATTAGACAAATAAAATTAACAAAAAATCAAACTTAAATACAGTTTTACTTTTTTTAAAAGTTTTTTTTTCATTGTGTGTTATGATAATTTATTTATTTAGATTTTTAATTATTTTTAGAGGTTGCGTACAAAACCTTGTTAGGCACAAAGCCAAATCAATACTTTTGTGTAGTAGATTACCCTGCCATAAGCTTAAAAACTTGTCAGTCTCTTCCCCTGATTAGGCATTCTACTTTAGGAGGCTTCTGAGGTCTATTCTTCTATGTGATAAATACAGCGTTTTGTTTGTTTATACTAAAAAATCTTTGTCAATGAATAAATTAGTTTTAGATAATTCTTAAAAGGCAAAAAGTTTGGCCTTAAATAACTTTAAAGGAACTTTATTTGAATATATATACATAAATATGGTGGATCATTGGTAAAAGATTGGGCTCTGGAATTGTATAATGCAAGATCAAATCCCAGTCAAAACCATTACATTTACATTTGTTGCCCTGGGCAGATAGGGCTCATTAACTTGGGAGAGCAACTCAGCTAGATGAGGGGTAACACTGAATTAAAAAAAAACCAGGTATATCGAGCATATAAAAATGGCCTTGTACCTAACTTGGTTTGGTGCTTGACCAAGTAAATATCAATACAGAAAGAAACCTATTTACAGTCTTTTTTTTAATATAATTCAATTCTTCTATGATAATACTATAATATTAGTGTGAGTCAAAATTTAATAAAATAGCTAGTTTTTGTGGAAGCAAGTCAAATGTATAAGAATGCATATCATTAACATGCAAAAAAAAACCCCAGAAAGACGAGTCAGTCTGATTGAAGCTCCCAGTTAAATAACATGTGTGTACTGCCAGTGGACGATTTTACTCAACAGGCTATGCTCCTTAGTATACAAGTGAAATAAAGTTCTTTATTATTTAACCAAACAATAATCAAAAATATACAAGTATTTACAAGCTCATGCCCCTGAAGAATAGTGAAAGGTCGGGCTGTGGAATCGTATTACGCGAGTTCAAATCCCAGTCAAAACCATTACTTTCACTTTAGCAGCCCCGGGCAGATAGGGCTCGTTAACTCGGGAGAGCAGCTCATTTAGGTGAAGCGTAACACCGAATGTATAATGCCTGTTTGATAGCACGTAAAAATGTCCTTGTGCCAAACTTGGGCTGGTGCTCACCAAGTAAATATAATGTATATATATATATCCCCTTCTCTTTCTTCTCTCTCTTAATTGATCGCTATTGTCATCTTTCTTTCTCTTTATCTCTCTTCTTTATCCTCTCTTGAAATTGTTTTTTTGTTTTTTCTCTTGCTTAGAACGACCACACTATGAAATTGCAGTTTTTCCCCCGATATTGCTAAGTCACCACCCATGTCACAGAAATAAAAAAAATAAGAATTTCATTCATTTCAGAGATATACGAGTATTTCCACATTGTTGCATCACCATGCGGTCTCGCCTCCACACTCCTTGCCGCATGACAGTTATCTTCCCTTTTTCTCACAAGCATTCATGACCATACACACCAAACACTCGTAGAGTTTCCTTACGTTCTTTAATAGCGCTACTGTTCTCTACGAATGGGTTTTCTCTCTCGGTGGTGATCCTCATTAGCTTTCCCTCCAGTTAGCATTTTTCGTTGTTAATAGTTGTTCGCTCGAGGCGGAAGCTCTTATGCAAAAAAACTACAGAACACTCCAATTACTTTATTAAATAACTAGAAACATTGCCCTGCGTTCTTTGGACTTTGCTTTGACATCCGATTTGTTCTTATTTTGATCTGTGCTTTTTGATTTTAAAGATTTTATCCTAAGAAAGCCACCATAATTTTGTTTTTAACAAAATTAGATTATTTCTTTGTCAGAAGCAGTGCCAAGTGGTCGTTTGGATTTTTTTGATACCCCTTTTTGTTCTGATTTTTATCTGTGTTTTTTGAATTCTAAGATTCTTTTTTCTTTTCGAACTAAAAAAATCAATTTATTACTTTGCAAGAAACATTATCCAACTGTCGTTTGCTTTGATTTTAGACCCCTTTTTGTTCTCATTTGGATCTGGTCTTTGATCGTAGCCTCCAGTATGTTGAGGGGGTGAAAGTTGCCTTTTTTAGCGTAAAGGGGTCACAAGGCGTATTCTGCGTCGGGGTAGCTAGGTGGCTGAGCACGACACTGAATACACGAATCAAATGAATGAATGAATAAAACGACGAACAAATGAACGAATGTAGGAATGAAGGAACAAATTATTGTACAAATGGGTGCATGAATGAATAAATAAAAGAATATAGAAATGAATAAACGAATGAACAAACAAACAAACTAATAAATGAAAAAGAAACAAAAAAGACTAATCATTTAACTAACAAATCAATAAAAAAAATATCAATAAATAAAAAAAACAAATAAAAAATCGAATGGAAGAATAACAAGTATAGAAATGAACAAATATATAAAGGAAAAACAAATAAATGAAAGAAAGTACGAATGAATGAAAGGTTGAATGAATGAACGAATAAATAATTAAAGGAATTAATGAAGGAATGAAAGTACGAATGAATGAAAGGTTGAATGAATAAACGAATGAATAATTAAAGGAATTAAATAAATTAAACAAATAAATAATGAACAAGTGAAATAACGAATGAATGAATAATTGAAAGAAATAATGAACGGGTGAATGAAAGGGGGAATGAAGGAATTAACGAATGAATAACTAAAGGAATTAATAAAGGAATAATTGAATGAATTAATGAACAGCTGAATGAATGAATCAAAGAATGAATGTAAGGAATTAATGAAGAAAGGAAATAACAAATTAATAAAAGAACGAATGAATGAAAGTGTGAATTAATGAATGAACGAAATAAAAAGTAAAGGAATTAATGAAGGAAGGAATGGCTAAATGAATGAATGAAACGAATAATATTTTAAGGAATTAATGAACGAATGAATGAAAGTGTGAATAAATCAATAAAGCAATGAATGAACAAATGAATGAATGAACGAATAAATTAAGGCGTACATGAATGAATAAATGAATGAAAAACGAATGAATGATTGAACGAAATTATCTAAAAAAAAATCTCAATAAAATCGGATAATGATCCTATATTTAATATTTAAAAGCACTTATTAAGGCTGAGGGTATCTTAAGTCACCTTTTTTAGTCAACCCCCATTATTTTTTTGTAAACACCCATTCAAGCCCTCTTCCCATATCACCACGGCTTTATTTATCACTCCTTAACTCTTTTACATCTGCATTTGGGATTAACTATATTTGTAGATAATAATGGGGATAATCCGATTATTGTTCATTGATGTTCTATGATTTTAAATCCCATTCAAGGAGCTAAAACACAAATTTTAAACAAAAACCAATTAGTAAATATGATTTGAATAACAATAATCATGCACGTGCGCATACACACACATACATGACACACAACCATATATATATATATATATATATATATATATATATATGGGTGTGTGTCATG
>JAUZSX010325619.1:2500-11381 GCA_034780655.1 Idiosepius hallami | reverse complement strand
TGTTGCCAGACCTATGGTTTTCTTGTGTTTCTGGAGATTACAGTGCCCTGTAAGGATCTGAATTACCAGATTAATTTTGAAGTAATAAAAACCAAATGAATTGATATAGATCAGGGGTGTCAGAGTGCCAAATAAAACATTTAGCTACAAGCCGAGGGTCGGAGTGTCCAGTGGTGGTCGACGTGGTCCAGTGGATAGACAATCGGACATCTGAGTTCCAAAACTAGATAACAAATTTTTTTTTTAAAGTACATGTCTCTTTTTGAATAGCACAAAGGTACACTATTTAATGCATAGCTGCAGGGTATATAGGGGGCGTGGTGGAGCATTGGTAAAAGCTCGGACTATGGAATCGTATTATGCGTGTTAAAATTCCTGTCAAAACCAATGCATCCACCTTTACCCGCCTCGGTCTGACGAGACTCGTTAACTCGGGAGAGTAGCTCATCTAGGTGAAGGGAAACACTGATTTCAAAGGCCCACAAAAGATCCTCCAGGTAGGTTGTTGGGCATAGGGCTAGCGATACTTTCTCGTAAAAAAAGTATACTACGAAAACAGCAAAAAAATTTGCTGCCCAGCGCACCACTAGGTATAATGGTTGACGGAGAGAGGGTATATGTGGATTAATAACTTTCCCAAGGATATTAGTCTGAATTTGCACACAATAAAACAACTACGATTTAGACTCTTGGACGTTCAACCAGAAAGTCCGATTTTTTATCTGTTTGAACTACATTTGCTGCATTTAAATGAAATCATTTTACCTTTTCTTTCTTTGTATACCATTTAACTTCAAAATAATAATAACCAACCTCAAAATAATCATAGTTTCAAGTAAAGGAGCTTATCCAAATCAAAATGGTAAAATCAACTACAAATTGGAAAACAAATTCAAAATTAGAAATAATCATACAAATCGTTTTTTAGCTGATTGTTCCATGAAGTTGATTTTACAATTTTGAAGATGATTTATTATTTTAAAGTTAATTAATTCTTTTACTTTAAAATAAGGCCATTTTGAAGTTGATAAATTATTTTACTTTAAAATAAGTCCATTTTGAAGCAATTAATTCTTTTACTTGAAAATAAGGCCATTTTGAAGTTGATTAATTCTTTTACTTGAAAACAAAGTCCATTTTAAGGTTGATAAATTCTTTTACTTTAAAATAAGTCCATTTTAAAGCAATTAATTATTTTACTTGAAAATAAGTCCATTTTGAAGGCGATAAATTGTTTTACTTGAAAATAAAGTCATTTTGTAGTTGAAATGGACCCGTTATATAACAAAACAATAATAACGCTTTAAACTCCTTCGTTGATCGGATTGTGCATTAAAAACAACAATCTTGTTCCTATATTTCATCGCTTTGAATTAAGTCGTGTAAATCCATTTGGGTTTCTATTGTTATGAATTAATACTGAATAAGGTCAAGGAAACCGATCAAACATCTTACCAATGTTAAGCAGCGAAGGTGGAAGAGTGGTACAAGTTTAAACACTGGAATCGTAGTAAACGAGTTCAAATCCCAGTGAAAGCCACCCCATTCACTTTCCACTGCCCCGGGCAGATGAAGCTCTTAAACTTGGAAGAGTGATTCGTCTAAGTGTAAGGAGGATATTGATTTGAAAAACACGCATAGATAAACTCCGTCAGCTCAAGAAGAGTAACTCATCTAACTGAAGGACAGCATTGGTTACAAAAAGTCACGGAATGCAAAAAGCATGTAAAACTGACATTGAGCCTATATTACTCGTTATAATAATACACGGATCATAACGTGCTATAACGGTTTCTAAATCAGGGTATTTACTTATTTTTAAAACAAATTTAAAAAAACTATTTTTCATGTAAAGTAAATAAGCAAATAAACAATCATAGATATAAGCAATCAAACAATCAAACAAAAAAGCAATCAAACAAACAAAAAGCAATCAAACAAACAGACAAATAAGCAATAAAACAAACAAATAAATAAGTAATCAAACAAACAGACAAATAAGCAATCAAACAGACAAATAAGCAATCAAAAACAGTCAAAAAATAATCATACAAACAAATAAGCAATCAAACAAACAATTAAGCAATTAAGCAAATCAGAAATAAACAATCAAACAAATTGGTAATCAGCCAAACAGACAAATAAGCAATCAAACAAACAAGCAAGTTAGCAATCAAACAAATAAGAAATCGAATAATAAAACGAATAGACAATCAAACAAAAAAGCAATCAATCAAAAAGACAAATAAGCAATCAAACAAAAAGGGATATAAGCAATCAGACAAACAAATACACAAGCAAACAAACAAATAAGAAATCAAACAAATGAATAAATAAGCAATCAAGCAAACAGAGAAATAAGCATACAAACAAATAGGCAAAAGAAACAGACAAATAAGCAATCAAACACATACACAATAAAACAAACAAATACAAAAAACAAAGACAAAAGAGAAATGAAACAAGCAGACAAATAAGCAATCAAACTAACAAAAAAGCAATCAAACAAACGGAAAAATAAGCAATCAAACAAATAAGCATTTAAACAAACAGACAAATAAGCAACCAAACAAACAGACAAATAATCAACCAAGCAGACAAAGAAGCCATCAAACAATCAAACAAATAAGCAATCGAACAAATAAACAAATAAACAAACGGACAAACAAGCAATCAAACAAACAAAAAAAAGCAATCTAACAAACAGAGAAACAAACAAACAAACAAACAGACAATTAAGCAAATAAATTAAGCAATTAAACAAACAGACACATACGCAATCAAACATAAAAAGGCAATCAGACAAATAAGCAATTAAAAAATAAGCAATCAAATAAACAGACCAATGAGCAGTCAAACAAACAGACAAATAAGTAATCAAACAAACAAATGAGCAATTAAACAGACAAATAAGCAAATAAACTAACAAATAAGCAATCAAACAAATAGAAACAGACAAATAAGCAATCAAACAAAAAACAAATAAGCCTTCAAACAAACAGACAAAAGAGCAATCACACAATTAAACAAGCAATCAAAAATAAGCAAACAAACAAATAAGCAATCAAACAAACAAATAAGCAATTAAACAAACAAAAAGCAATCCGACAAACAATCAAATAAGCAATCAAACAAACGGACAAATAAGCAATCAAAGAAACAAATAAACAATCAGATAATCAATAAAAAAGAAATAAGCAATCAAACAAATGGACAAATAAAGAAACAAATAAGCAATCAAACAAACAGAAAAAAAAACCATAAAAAAAGCAATCAAACAACCAGAAAATAAGCAATCAAATAACCACACAAATAAGCAATCAAACAAACAGACAAAAGAGCAATTAAACAAACAGACAAATAACAATCAAACAAATAATCAAACAACAAATAAGCAATCTAATAACAAGAAAAATAAGCAAAGAGACAGATATGCTTATTTGAAATCGGTAATATACAGACAATCAAACAAAAAAATAATTAAACAAACAGACAAATAACAATCAAACAAATAAACAAATAAGCAATCAAACAAATAGGCAATTAAACAGACAAAAAATCAATCAAACAAACAAATAAGCAATTAAACGAACAAATAAGCAATCAGACAAACAGACAAATAAGCAATCAGACAAACAGACAAATAAGCAATCAAACAAACAGACAAATAAGCTACCAAACAAACTGACAAATAAGCAATCAAAAAACAAATGAACAATCAAATAAGCAATAAAAAAACAAATAAGCAATCAAACAAGTGGACAAATAAGCAAGGAAACAAACAAATAAGCAATCAAACAAACAGACAAATAAACAATCAAAAAACAAAAAAGCAATCAAACAAGTGGACAAATAAGCAAACAAACAAAAAGACAAATATGCAATTAAACAAATATTCAAACAAACAGACAAATAAGTAATCAAAGAAACGAACACGTTAACAATAGAACAAACGGACAACTAAGCAATCAAAAAACAAATAAGCAATCAAACAGACAAATTAGCAATCATACAAACAAAAATGCAATCTACCAAACAAATAAGCAATCAAAGAAATTGGAAATATACAGACAAATAAGCAAACAAACAAATAAGCAATCAAACAAGCAAATAAGCAATCAAACAAACAAAAAGCAACCCGACAAACAATCCAATAAGCAATTAAACAAACAGTCAAAAAAGCAATCAAACAGACAAATAAGCAATCAAACAAACAAATAAGCAATTGGGCAAATAAGCAATCATACAGACAAATAAGCAATAAAAAACGACAAATAAGCAATCAGACAAATATGCAATCAAAGAAACAAATAAGCAATCCAACTAACAGACAAATTAGCAATCAAAGAAACAGACAAATGAGCAACTAAATTAACGGACAAATAAGCAATCAAACAAATAAGCAACCCGACTATTAAGCAAACAAGCAAATATGCTATCAAACAGACAAATAAGCAATCAAAGAAACAAATAAGCAATCAAACAAAAATACAAATAAGCAATTAAACAAATATTCAACCAAACAGACAAATATGCAATCATATGGACAAATAAGTATGTTTCAAGAGGTTTAACAAGTGGATGAATAAGAAGTCCGCTTCTCAACTCACAAAACTAAAATTCAACTCTAACCAAAAAGAGTTTTGAATGCTTCGAAGACAACCTTTCTTCGAAAAGCCGCAAAACCAGCACAAGTAAAGTTCATCTCATTTCGATTCAGCAAAATTGTGTATAGATATTGTAAGTATTGAATGAATGATGTGAATTGACTGTGATTGGTTTGTAAAAGAAAGAAGATGTGCTTAGAAGTGTTCATTATTTTTTTTTTACGTTAGTATTCTACTGCTTAAGTAAATTACTAACACAGTGTCTCCAACACGACTTGACCGTCCAGTACATACTAGGGGTCATTGCAAATATTTTCAATTTTAGACTAAACGAGTCTGGTTAAGCAAATCTACTTTTACATCTGGAAATCGTTTTGTCCGTTTTAATTACATTTTAGTTCGTTTCTATTGGTAGACTATCCGTAAAATATCTGGTTTCAAGATGGAAGGCCTAATAAATCATGAACGAATTGCACTTGAATTTATTATAAGATTTGGCTTCTTTTTTTCTTTCTTCTTTTCCTTTTTTTCTTTTTTCTTTTTTTTTTTCTTCTTTTGATATCTCTTTTTCTTTTTCTTATTCATTTCTTCTTTTTTCCTTCTTCTTTTCTTTTTTTCTTCTTTTCTTTTTTTCTTCTTTTCTTTTTTTCTTCTTTTCTTTTTTTCTTTTTTTCTTCTTTTCTTTTTTCTTCTTTTCTTCTTTTCTTTTTTCTTTTTTTCTTCTTTTGATATCTCTTTTACGTTTTCTTATTCATTTCTTCTTTTTTTCTTCTTTTCATTCTTTTTACTTTTTCTTTTTCTTCTTTTTCTTTATCTTATTCTTTTTTTGATTTCTCTTTTACGTTTTCTTATCCATTTTTTTCTTTTTCTTTTTTCTTCTTTTGATTTCCCTTTTCTTTTTCTTATTTATTTTTTCTTCTTTTTTTTTGTCGTCTTCTTCCTTCACATCCTTTTTCTTTTTTTTTATTTCATCTTTATTTCTGCTTTATTTCTTTATGTCTTTCTTCCTCTTTCCCTTCTTCTTCATCTTCTTCTTCTTTCTTTCTTTCTTTCTTCTTTCTCTTTTTCAATGTTGGTAATCAATGCATAAAATTTACTTTGAAATAAAATTAAAAAAGAAAATCGATGCAATATTCAAACGTAAAATTCCATTAAATTGTTTCTAAAACCAGTTATTTTTTAATTAAGTTGTTTTCTTCTCATAATTTATAATCAACAATATGACTTTATGGAGCTTTTGCTGGTTCACAACAAATCATCATCATTATCGGCGGTCACTCGTTGTCGAGTATGACTATCCTCCGTCTTGGTCCCGTAGGATGGTTTCCCTTTCGGGAGGACGCCTGTGCGTGATGTCTTTTAACGTGAGGAGACACATACATACACACACACGCACACACACGCGCGTGCGCGCACACACGCACACACAGATATATGTGGTGTTCCCTGATTTTGATGTGTTCAAGTTTGTTCAGATGCTATGAATTATGTATTTTATATATATATATATATATCATTCAACCACGGTAGTGGTTGAATATATTCTTAAAGCCAACATTTCATGAATCGAGACACATTCAAACCCCCACCACTAATTCCCTTCACAACTAAATTCCAAACAGGTGATATAATTGGATAGAACACCTCATTAGCTATATTTTGAAAAAAAATTTTGAAAATTGGTTCAGTAGAAAAAAAAGTTACAAAAGAATATGTGAGGTCAAAAATAGGAGAGTAAGGACATAACTACATACATACATACATAAATGACTAACGCAAATTTTTGGCATAACTTTTTTCTACTTAATATTTTTGAATATATATATATATTTAAACATATTTGGTTTAACAAGATGCAGTAAAAAAAAAAAATAAATTTTTCTATGTTCATCATTGCTCATTTATTGTTAGACTTTTCAAAATTACCATTGATTTATTTTTATTATCAGAATTGACAGTCATTCCATCAAAATTGTTAATTTTTCAGTGTTTTTTTTCCTCTTTATTTCTATTTCTAGAAAGGTTATGATGAACTGCAAATGATTGTTCCCAAATGCCAACAGCCCGATAGTTTGGGCTCACAAAAGCTCAGTAAGGCTACAGTATTACAGAAATGTAAGTAAAATTGTTTATATTCTATAGAAGTAAATATTCAAGACCCTTAACCTATTATGAGTAGAGACATTTTAATTTAGATGGACTACTCCCAACTTTAAGATATTAAAAAAAGGTAAAATGCTTTTTATAATAGAGGGAAAAGAAATTAATCCAAATAGTAGCAGATCCAATGAATATTTTAGTAGCAGCAGTTCCAGTTGATGTAATGGCGGTAATAACAATACCACCACCACCAATGATAATAATAATAATAATAATAACAACAATAATAATAATAAAAAAAAAATAGCATTGTCTTTCCATTACAGAAATATGGCAGTAACTAAAATTTTGGGGATTTTTAGCTGTTAATTTAATATAGTTTGTATCAATTCTTTCTTCTGATTGGTTGATCTTTGTATGCCCTTCAGTATAAATCAGATCACCGGAATCTTTGTAGTCATACACAACAAAAATTGCAACAACAATATTTTTATCTTTTAAATTAATGAATTTTTCCCTTTTTTATTTGATTAAGAAACTACTTTTATTTGTGAAATGAGTTTTGAACTCTTGTCTTCATGGAGAAATCCACTTGGCTTAGTCAATTGGCAGTCAGACTTTGGAATCATAATACACGAGTTTGAATTCTAGTGGTTCCATTTGCATTCATATTTGGACTAATACCATTAGGAAATAACTAGCAGAACCTGTGTAAATTCTACGGTAGTTGATGACTTAAACCTCGCGTTAACATAACATATTAACATAAACCGTTTCATCACATAAACAAACAATAAAAACTTCATATAAAAATCAGTGGTTAATTAATTTAAATCAGACTGCAAATTAAAAAAAGAGATTTTGAAATGTAACGTAATGATAAAATGGCACAAATCTTGTTTTCTCTCTAAAGTGTTTTTATTAGGTAATGACGTCATGATAACCAACAAAGTTTTTATCGTATTAATATAGAGATTTTTTCTTCTTTTTCAGCAATTGATTACATTGGTTACTTAGTGGATCAGAAATCCAAGCAAGAAAATGCCTTAGATAATCTCAGGAAAGAAGTAATGGCTCTGAAAATCATGAAAGCGTATGTGTAGAGTTTTTCTATTCTTTCTTGGGTATTTTTGTTCAAAATAAATAAATGGTAGAATACTAAGGTTTTTTTGGTTTTTTTTAACAATTTTTTGGCTTTTGAATATTTCTGTTATAAAAAACAGATTTACCATAATTTGAAATAATTTAAAAAAAGAAAAAATCATAGCATGTGCACGTGGCACGTCACTTTCACACTTTTTTATTTATTTATTTACATAAACAACAGTTTTTAATGCATTTCTTTGGTAAAACTTTTTATTTAATTTATTTTTAATTTTGATTTCAGTGCTGTTGTTGAGAAAACTAAAAAATATCTCTTTCCTCGCTTACCAAGTGAAAAGCTGAAATTATCATCATTGTTCATTTATTTATTTAGATTTTAAATATATTAGTTTTATACTTATTTTTGTTGTTATTCATTTTATTATTATTTGTTTATTTGCAACCATATGCATTTTCCTACATTCATCACACATAAATATAACAAGATTGGGGTATCAATTTTTGTACATTTGTTGTAATCATCTTTATAGTTGTTTCACTAAGTTTTGGCCTACTAATCCACTGGTCTTCCTCAAGTGGATTAACCATGATTGGATCAGAATGAGGAATCTTGAAACTGTATCCCAGGTAATTACTGCCCACTTTAGTCGTTGTCTAAGAATGTTTTGATAAACTATTCTTCTATAAAAATGAGGACAACAGTCCACAAAAAATGAATACATATTTCAAAAGATTATCAAAAAAGCAAACAAAAAAACAAAAAAGAAAAAACTGTAACACAAGTAAACTAGGCAGAGCTAATTAAAACAATTTTCAGCATTGAATGACCTAACGAGAGTCAATACAATGGATAAATATCTCATTTATTAAGAAAAAAAAAATCAACAAAAATTAGCCAAACTAATAAAAGAAAAATAATAAATAGTGAAATTATATCAATTTATTTTCTTAGATAATATTTTTTAGGCAAACTAATTCAAATGATTTTTGAAACCCACATTTTTATATTCAGGAAATTTTTTTTACAGGTCGAACTAGTAATAAAGTATTTTTAAAACTGAGTTTTGATG
>JAUZSX010325608.1:0-11381 GCA_034780655.1 Idiosepius hallami | reverse complement strand
AAATTGGGTTGGTGCTTACCATGTAGATATAATACCTAGCGCTGGCAGCACTGCTTTTGGGTATTATATTTACATAGTGAGCACCAACCCAATTTTGGCACAAGGCCATTTTTATATGCTCTTACCAGGGCTTTTTGCATTCGGTGTTACCCTTCACCTAGATGAGTTGCTCTTCCGAGTTAACGAGCCCCATCTGTCCGACGCTGCTAAAGGTGAATGTAATGGTTTTGACTGTGATTTGAACTCGCGTAATACGATTCCAGAGCCCGAGCTTTTACCAATGCTCCACGGTCACTGCCCATATATAAAATTATATATATATATTTATCTGTAGAGTAAGGTTGCATATATTTATAGTCACGGTACTCGGTGTCAGTGATAGAGCATCCATAGTAGATAAGTGTAGACATGGAGTCAATGGCTTTTCGTGACTTTCGGTCTAACTAACAGTCACCGAATGCTGTTGACTCTGTGTCTACGCTTACTACATATATATAAATATATCTATATATATATATATATATATTTCCGTACGTTTGTATGTATGTGTGTGTGTGTGTGTCTGTAAGGTCTAACTAAAAGTTACCGAATGCTGTTGACTCTGTGTCTACGCTTACTACATATATATAAATATATTTATATATATTTCCGTACGTGTGTATATATGTGTGTGTGTGTGTGTGTGTGTCTGTAAGGTAAGGTAGGACGGTTTGAACAGAAAACAAAGCCAAAATGGTAGAAAAGTTATAAACAACATAATAGGCAAAGGAAATAATCTAGACTTTATGATTTAATATCAACAATAAAATTTTGAAACCCAATAAACACTTTTACAAAAGACAAAAACAATCAGTGAACAAAAATGAATAGATTCCGAAGAAATAATAATAGAAATGCACATTTAAAAAAGATGTCTTATTTAATGAATAAATCAATATCAACTAAAAACAAATAATTTTACAAATAATATAATACAGAATATTTATAACCATTTAAAAACTAAACCTTTTAATCACAATATATCATTTGCAAATTCAAAATATCCAACATCTTACAGAATCCTAAACAATATTTGAGATACAATAAAGTCATGTTTTTTTTTTAGTTGTTGTACTTATATTTATTATTGTTTCCTCAACAGTGAAATTGCCAAGGATACACTTGAAAGATTTAACTTCTGTACTGTAGAAAAAAGAATGTATTGTTACTAACTACTCACGTTCGATTTCGCCGCGCGTCTGGGGGATCTGGACCAAACAAGAGCCACTATGCTTCACAGCTTAAATAGACCGGGGGGAGAGGTGAGAGGCATGAGCTCGAGCTTATATAAAGCAGCCTCGAACCTGACATTGATCAGTTTACTTTGGTGCGCTTAAGGAAGAAGTTTGTTACACGTCGTTAAGCGTTCCATTGATTAGTGATTATTCTACCTTGTTACTTGTCCCCAGCGGAAGGGGGCGCAAAGAGCATTCTTTGCAACCCCGGACGTCAAGCGAACTACCACTTTACACAAAGGATTTTTTTGTTGCAATCTCTCAAGGTTTTTTTTCACAGTACCGAATGATGTTTAAAAGAACGAGAATAGTCTCTAATGTAATAAAAGTTAAGTTCGAATTTCTGTGAAGTCTCCGAATTTCAACAAACTCTAGTTTCCGAGTTCGATAACATAAAGAAAGTGGAAGGGTTCATTCGCCGAAACATTGTGAAGGTAACAGCTTTTTTTATCAAATCACTTCCAACCAAAAAAGATACATAAAGCTGACGGATCAGATAAGAGTATGTTATAACCATTCTACCAAGAATTTTTTAAACCTTTTATTTGATAAAGCCCAGCGCCACTGGTGCACCTTGTCAACACTGACTGTTCGTAACATTTAACTTTTACTGGTGGTTTAACTGACAAGTCTGGCGATGCCTAGAAGTGACAGAGTAATGAATAGAGTTTTGACAATATACACTTACCAAATATATTATTGTCACAGCCTTAGTTATTAGGGCTATGACCAGAATATTCTTAAATGAAATTCTATTGTCACATTCTGACTAATAATTACTTAGAAGAAATGATAAAACTGGAAAATAGTCAATTAACGGCATGAATATTCTTTAATAATGCATATTGTCACAGTTCTAGGTGTGCAGAGAAAATATTGGTGAAAAATTATTGTTCGTTTTCCCCTCGGTAAGTACAGACTGAGACGCAAAACCTATGAAAATTGGGTGTAATTGATATTCGAATTTGAACTCGTATAGCAGAACTCCAGGACCGTGCTTAGTGCCCCTGCATACCCCACAACTGCAGGGGGACGCAATCTTTCCTGATTCTAATGCAAAAAAAAATAATTCATTGTTAGGATTAATTAAAAAATCATTATCACGCTTGATATATACATCTATCAATCAATCTTTTTTTTCGTATATCTCTTTCAATATATATATTTGCATATATATATGTATATAAAGTCTAAGGCTTCATTATATTGATGGGGGGACTTGCTTTTTTTAGGGTAAAGGGGCTGCAAGGCACATTCTTCGACGGGGCCGCTAAGTGGCTATGCACGGCACTGCCTAAGTCTCAGCATTTAGTATTAAAGATTTGGGTTTCTGAAAGTAGCAATAAAACATATAAAGTAGATGAGAGAAACGATAAATAAAGGAGGGCTACAAGAATTTATGGATGAACCCAAATCTTATCTTTGTAGAGAAGAAAACGGAATCCAAAAAAAACAGAAAGAAACTGTAAAACTTTAGCGAAACAATTTAATGAGAAACAAGATGAAAAAAAAACAACTTAAACAACATTTATGATATTTACTTGGCGAGCGCCAACCAAAGTTAACCACAAGGCCATTTTTATGTGCTCTATATACCTGGTCTTTTTGCATTCATTGTTGCCCTTCACTTAGATCTGATGCTATCCCGAGTTAACGAGCCCCATCTGCCTAAGGCAGGTAAAGGTGAATACAATGGTTTTGACTGGGATTTGAACTCGCGTACTACGATTTCAGAGTCAAAGCTTTTATCAATGCTCCAGTCTCGCTGCCCCTTAAAATTAAACAAGTGATATATCAACTTAGTTGAACACAAACCCAAGTCAGCCACAAGGCCAGTTTTACGTGCTCATTATATCACTTGGCTTTTGTAATCAGTGTTGCTCTTCACATTGATGATTAATCTCATTTAGTGTACGGTTCTCATTTACCCGAATTTTCATAACCAGTGTTATCCTGACATCTAAATGAGTTACTCTCCCAAAAGCTGAAAATGAGCTTAATGGTTTTGACTGGGATTTGAAATACTATAATACTAGTCAAGGATCCAATTTTTCACCACTGTTCCAACCCTGGTTTCCAAGATGAAAAAACAAATGAATAAAATTATTTTTAAAATAGTGAGGAAGGACACAGGTTTTCAAAAAAGAAAAGGAAACGAAATTTGCCATCTTTCAGAAAATGTAAATATTTGATGTAACCCCTCTAAACTTGCCCAAGTTGTGGTGAGCCTGTGAAGACGGTTGCAAGATATTGTGTCAGCAACATCAATGTCGTGTTCAATCAATTTATTCGTTCTGAATTTTTGGCATTCATTAGCTGATTAAATAAAAATGAAAAAAGGAAATAGAAAACAAGCTTCTAACTGATTCGACTTTCTGATGGATGGACGACATCAAGCCTCTCGTTTAGTGTTTATAAATTAAGGATTTCCATTCACTCTTTTTTCATTTTATTAAAATGTTTTAATTAATAATATTTGTAGATTATTTTGATGAGAAAATATTAGGTTGTCCCAAAAGTTCGTAAACACATTGAAATTTTACTCGATAAGAAACAACAAAGGTAACAAAATTTATTCCTCAAAATAAACACCATCATTTTCCAGGACTTTTCTGTCATCGATCGGCAAGCTTTCAAATCCGGTAGATGTACAATTCAGTCGGCTTCGAATAAAAAAAAATCCTTGACACATTCCCTCGAATTTATGGGACATATCATTAACAAAGAAAAGATACGTCTTTATTAAAATTACTCCGACTGCAACTCTTATCGTTAGTGTTATCTTCACAGTGAATATTAATTGTTTGAGTTCTCTGAATGAGTTCTGATTATCATTATGATAATGCATTATATCCACACCCTCGGAAGCTTATATATATTTTGCTGTATAATCTTGTTTCTCTTAGGAGCTTTAGCGTATTGTTTGAGACTACTTTCTGGAAATTGTCCGTTTGTTTGTTTTCTTGGTGGTATTTCATTCGTATTTGTTGGAGATCCTTATATTTTATTAGGATATTATATACTTTATGAGCTTCCTGTCATGCAATACAGATTGAAGACTTTCAACAGATAAGTGCGTGTGATAACACTGTGTCGTATTTGTTCTTTTAACATTACTATTTCTTCCCTTCTTGTCATTTATTGTTAGAGATTTTGTTTACTGATTTTTCTTTGATCTTAAAATAAAAAAGAATAATAAAAAATAAAAGAAATAAAAAACAAACTAAATACGGCGCTTTTGCAGAACAAGCAAATGGAGAAATTTGGCTGAACCCTAAACCCTAACCCTAAACCCTAAACCCTAACCCTAAACCCTAAACCCTAACCCTAAACTCCAAACCCTAATCTTAAACCCCAACCCTAACCCTAACACTAGCAAATCAAATTGCTGTCTTACAGTCGGTGCAAAGTCCCCAAGCAAAAAATATTTCTCCATTTGCTTGTCCTGCAAAAGCGGCCTAAATACAAGAAAGTAAAAACTTCTAAAAAGATTTAATAGGCAATAAACAAATTTGACGAAACAATTTTTTAAATTAATTTTGTGTTTTATTAAAAAAATGGATTTCATGTGTGGTGGATTTTAGTAGAAACGAATTAGATTTTATCTAACAACAATCGTCATCGTCATTGCCTCCCACTCGTTTTCTAATACCAGGTACATGTCTTTTCTTGATGATATTATGAGAGTGGGGAAAAGGCAATAGAGTGTCAGTTGCTGTGGATATTGTTTTTTCCGTGGTTATGGCTGCACGACGGCCACACACACTTACTTGGTTCACAATGCTTCCACTGTGGATCAAGGGATATGAGAAAGGTTGTGTCCATTTAGCTATTCATTGATTACACTATAATTACGATAGATATGACCTAAAATGACCAAACAAGATGTTGATTACTAATGAACGAGTATGTTTCTTTTTTCTTCGTTCGGATTTTTTAATTGAAATTCATACGTAAACTACTGGAATAGAATGTCTATTGAGAATTACTTTTCTTCTTTTTATGAAATGCATATAACATTTTGTTTGGTAATTGATATTCATTAGTTACTGTAATTTCTAGGTCGAGCACCAACTCAAGTTAGGCAGGAGTTCATTTTTTCGTGCTCTGTATACCTGGGCTTTTTGCATTTATTGTTGCCCCTCATCTAGATGAGTTGCTCTTACGAGTTAACGGGACTCATCTACCTGAGGCAACTAAAGGTGAATGTAATGGTTTTGACTGGGATTAGAACTCTTCATTTTTTTTATAATGTCTGTCTTTATCTTTATTTTATTAATTTCTAGTTGTTCTTTCTTTCTTTCTTTCTATCTAGCTTTCTTTGTTTTCTATCTTTCTTTCTTTCCTTGCTTTCTTAAATAACTCTTCATCTTTTCTTTGTATTATGTCAGTCTTTAACTTTATTTTATTAATCTCTAGTTGTTCTTTCTTTCTTTCTTTCTTTCTATCTATCTTTCTATCTTTCTTTGTTTTCTATCTTTCTTTCTTTCCTTGCTTTCTTAAATAACTCTTCGTCCATTCTTTTTATGCTGACTTTCTTTATCTGTCTTTCTTTCTTTTCCTGTCTCTTATTTTGTTTTATTGTGTCATTTTTTACCACTATTCTTTCTTTCTTTCTTTCTTTCTTTCTTTATTTATTTATTTATTTATTTATTTAATTGCTTCATGAATTCTTTCTTCCTCCTTTATTCTGCCTTTCTTTATCTGTCTTTCTTTCTTTCCCTGTCTCTTATTTTGTTTTATTGTGTCATTTTTATACCACTATTCTTTCTTTCTTTCTTTCTTTCTTTCTTTCTTTCTTTATTTATTTATTTATTTAATTGCTTCATGAAATCATTCTTCCTCTTTTTATTCTGCCTTTCTTTATTTGTCTTTCTTTCTTTCTTTCATTAAACGACTCTTCTATTCTTTCTATTAAATCAAATCATTAAATCATTTTTCTTTCTTCTGTTCTTCTTATGCATTATTTTCTTTACGTTTTTTTTCTGTTTTTTACTTTTTTTCCTTTTTTTCCTATTCTTTTCTACTTTTTTTGTCTCGTAATTTAGTTACATTTTATTTGTTTTTTTTCTTCTTTTGTTTTCTTTTAGATTTTATCTTTTTCTTCTCTATTTTTTCTTGTTCGTTTCCTCACCCCTCTTTTGTTTTCGACCCTACCTTAATTTTCATTTTATTTCTTCGCCTCTATCTATTTCGACCTCATCTATCTTTTAGTTATATTTTTCTTGTTTTTTTTTATTTTGTTTCTTTTTTAGATTTTATCTTTTTCTTCTTTATTTTTTTTTGTTCATTCCCCCCCTTTTTTTTCTTTTTGATCCTACCATAATTTTCATTTTATTTCTTCGTCTCTACCTCTTCCGACCTCATCTATATAATCTTTTGCCTTTCTCTCTTTGTTTCCTCTCTTTGTTTCAGTCCATGTCAATCCGATTATATTTCCAACATCTTCCCACGGATATTTTTCTTTTTTTAAATAATTGTTTCCATCTTCCATCTATCCGTCACTCAGACTGCTTCGTCTTAGAATGTGTTCTCCGAAGTTTTCCCGACACTATTTAATTCCGTCTTTTCAAAATTCTTTGTCCTCAATGCTTCTACGCCATTCCTTCGTTTCCTCCTATTTGCTTAGAGTTTTTTCTTTCCACTCGAAGACTACTCTCCTCTGTAGAAATATCATCGTTTTAAGTTTTGGCTCATTTCTTCTGTCTAGTTTACAAATTTTATAGAAAAGTCCATTTAGCCTAGTGGGTAGGCAGTTGTATCCGGAATCGTTGTACTTTAGTTTGAATCCCAGTTGTTCTCTTTGTGTTCATAATTGGAACAATAACCTTGGGAAAGTTATCTCTTACCTCTCATTCACTCCAGCTATGGCTTAAATAGCGATCATTGTGTTATAAAAAACCTAGGTATGTATAAAATTATTATTCTTGGAATTAAATGACCTAAAATAAAAAAGATTGATATGCCATAAAAACAAGAACAAATTTTATATTCTTTTTCTGAAGGAAAAAATATTATTCTGCTTTTAATTTTTTTTTCCCTTTTTTCTTAATGGGGCGAAAATGAAACTGGGGAGCAAAGGTAGCTTTAAAATTCAAAAGAAGAAGAAAAAATGGACCAATAAATTGTATTTGTTTTTAATGCTTTTAACAAGACATAATACCACCACCACCACCACCAACAACAACAACAACAACAAAAACAACAACAACAACAACAACAAAAAAACAACAACAACAATAACGATAACAACAACAACAACAGTATGGCCATTATCACCATGAGCACTTATCATGATCACCATCAGCATCATCTTTACTATTATCATCATCATCCTCATAAACATTATTGCTACTAGAAAAACCATCACCATCACCAGTATCATCATTATCCTCACCACTATCATCATAACCATGATGATCCATCATCATGATCACCACCACCACCAACAACAACACCAACACCATCATCATTATCTAAGAGAGAGGTGTCCTGGGTGTATTATTTTAAAAGCAACCATTCCCCTATGAATAGTTAGTGGTGTGGATGCAGCGATGTTCATTAAATTTCAAAATAATTAAATATTTGAATTTTGCCAGATTTTATCGGTATTAGTAAAGAACGTTTTAGCTGTTACTTATATCGTTGATGCTGCTAAGATTTTCTATTTAATTCAAATTAACAGGCACGGATCTGAAATTGAACTAAGCCCCTAGATTTCAAAATATCCCTTAATAATACTCTAGGGGTTAATATCTTATATTCTTTTAAATGCTGACTTTTTTGTAAAGATTTCAGAATTTCAAAATGGTCGCAATAGAAGAAAAAATAATCTTATTCATTTATATGATAATTGGTCACTTTGAATTACAATTTACTACTGTACAAGTCGAGGCGTAAAAGAATACTATCTCTTGTAGGACAGAGCGTTATTGAATCCGTTATTTGATTTAGTTAGTCAGTCATGAATTTAATGTCAAAAACATTTAGCCTGTTACGTTAGGATGATGGAATTGAATAAAATAATTTAATTAAAAATAATATCGGTTGTCTGATTTATTCACGAATTAATTCAAACATTCTTTATTCTTAATATTTAGCAGAAAACAATCAAATATAATTAAAATTTTACATTTTTACATGGCTCGGTAAAAAGGCAATGTCTTCTTTTTTAAATTTTCCGGACGTGAAGTACCTGATATTCCTAAGTTGTCACCCATCTTAGTACTGAAGAGGTTCCATGATGCTTAACTTCAGTGTTCTGGCGTTTGACCGTACTGTTGTTATGCGATTTATGAGATTAAAGATAAAAAAACACACTTTTTAGGCCAAAGGGATAATATCGGTCGAGAAAAATAAAATAAAAATAAAATAAATGTTTATAGAATAAAAAAATGAATTTTATTTGACAATTTAATAATTAAACATTTCTTCTCCATAAAACACTAAACAGTGAGTTTTAAATAGAAGAATGAAAAAGATATGTAGTATTAAATCATCAAGCGGAGATGGGTTTCGGTTTTGATACATCTTGCAAGTCACCGATTATAAAATTCCATTCGTTATGCCTCAGCACACCCTGGAGATTTTTAGCGAAGGCCCCGGATGGTGTTGGTTCTTTGGTTAGATGATGATTTTGAAAACAGTCATATACAAAAGAAAAATGATGCCGTCTTACTACTCAAAACACCCATGCAGCTGTACGCCAGAGACAGAAGGATACATATGGCGTTTCTTGTCATTCTAGGAAAAATGTGCATAAATATTATAAGGAAATAAATCGTATTTATTTTTAAACTTTTGGACCCTGACCGAATAAAATCATTAACTAGTCAACCAGAGTCTTTCTGATAGAGGGTCATATTAAGGCCGAAATATCGGTGTGTCTTTTATGACTTAGATCGCCAGGGTCAATATATGGCCCCTTAGTGTCCAAAGAGTTTTATAAGGCCGATGAATTTATTTGGAAATTTGCATATACATACTATGGAATGTACGATATACACATACTTAAATAGCTATATTATTCCCTTATGAACTTCCTACAATTCTAACTTCATTTTTTTTTCATTCTCTGCTTCAGATCTTAAAAGTCCTTCAGGAAAATGATTTTTCTTCTATTATCAATCATCATTCTATTATCTCATCATCTTGAATTTTTTTCCACCTTTACTCCCCGGCCTTCCTCCATTTCGAATCGTTCTTTAAATATTCCATTTATGGCTGCTGCCACTGACGCTGAGGCATCAACGAGAAATATCTTCCCAGCAATATGTTGCGCCTAGAGTAACTTTTTATCTCCCTCTACTTGAGAGCTACTGGTATTTCTTTATTTTCTCCTTATTATATATATATATTTTTTTTTTTGATTTCACCTAAGTTTTTTTTTTGTCATTCAATTCTGTTTTTCTTTCTATCTTTCTTACTTCCACTCGGAGAAGCAGGCAGCCAGTCAGTCATCCGTCTGGAACTGCAAACATCTGGAAATGAAACTCTAAAATCAATTCCGAAGCACGACAACTTGCCACAACAGCGACAGCAGATACAACGCCAAGTTTTCTCTGATTAGTATGGTACTAAAGAAAAAAAAACGCACGCACAAGCAGTTGGTTCACTTAGTCATTTAAATGGTTCGTAAGTCCTATGACTTGCTGAAATAACTCAGTAGCACTACATGTTTGAAAAAAAAATCAGCCAAATGCTGATTCTATCTGCTTCATCTAGCAACATATATATATTTACTTATCTTTGCATGAATCGATTTACATACATTGAACAACATGGATTATGTAGAAAACAAAATCAGTAATATTTATTGTCAGAAAATACATTATTTAAAAACGATTTTTAAAAAGGAAATTTGCAAATAAATGAAATTAATAAATTGATAGAAATAAAAACCTTTAAACAAAAATTAGATTGATTTATATTTCAATAGAATAGATTAAATTAACAGACTTTCTTTAACGACTTGGTTTTTGTGAACCCGTATTCAGTAAAAAAATAGAAGAGGTAGAACATTTTTTGCTTAAGGTAAACATTTTTGTTTTGTGACACAGTACCCTAAGTATTTATCTTAATTCATTAAACACTGGAATGCCAATATATCAGCCTTGGTAAACTAGTTCAAAAGATGACACAGCCGAAATTTCGTCCCTTTAATAGAATTGCCCTGATTAGCTAGTTAGTAATTTTACTAAGTGAGGATCCAAAGGATTAATAGGTAATAACAAAAACAACAAAAATCATTCCACAAAGAAAAGGCCATTATTTTCCAAGACTTTTGGGCCATCGATCTCCGAGCTTTTTGATCTGGTAAAAGTACTATTCAGCCGGCTTTAAATTAAGGAATTCTTGAAACGCTTCCTCGAAATTTTCCGACGCCTAAGAGTTGCGTGCAAATAGATTGAAGCCTATTATTCAAATTTGACTGAACATTATTCATGACGAAACGGGAATATCAGTTTTCTAAGACATTTTATCTTCTTCCAATGTCTTGTATCTCAATATATCAACCATTATAAATATTTTGCACCTGTTTCCATATAAAATGTAACTTGTAGATATAGTAGAACAACTTGATAATCAATAGAAATGTCAATGAAAAATATATATAAAAAAGTATATTTTGTATATCGCCTTTTTTTTTCAAAGTAATGTTCAAGCGTATATCGTTATAATGACCCAAGAAATAATAGAAAGTATAAACAGAAATATTAAAATATTGAGTATTTGGGTTAGAAATGTAGTAATAAAAAACATTACGATAAAAGTAGTAATATTTGATTCATATCTAATTTCGAAGTTAAAAGTTCATCTTCGGGTGAATGTTGCTTTTTTTAAAATTTCAAGTTAATAATAATTCATGTTTGGCACTAGATTATTTCAAATTTAAATACTTGATGTAGTTAAGTTGATATTGTCATGAATATGAAGTATTTTTGGTTAAAGCTGACACATACATTTATTATATTTATTTGGTGAGCACAAGGCCACTTTTACGTGCTCTTAACAAGGCTTTTTACATTCAATGTTACCCTTCACCTAGATGAGATGCTCTCCCGAGTTAACGAGCCCCATCTGCCCGAGGCTGCTAAAGTGAAAGTA
>JAUZSX010325598.1:0-11381 GCA_034780655.1 Idiosepius hallami | reverse complement strand
CAAAACTGTGCTAATCGTCTTTTTAAGTAATTCAATATCTTACTACATTTTAGGCTTAGAAATATAATATCCAGGAGTTAAATAAAAGCAACATTTTCAGCACTTATTCTTTGCTTTTCATTGAGGCCAAAAAGCAGCTGAAGATGCCTGGGACATTTGCAATTATGTGTAGGCGTGAACCCAAATTATCCTCTATCTAAATTTCAGAGAAGTAGACCAAAAATAGTACCATTCTCCCTGTCTGTTCCTTTCTATTCCCTTGTAAATCTCAACACCAGTCCAAGAACTGCTATCCCACAATCCTTCTCTCTTACTCTCTCTGACCAATCTCTGACCTACCAGCAACAAAGACATGATAGCCAGTACTCTCTTAGATCCCAACCCACAACACATGTATGTTGCCAGAGGATAATTTGTACAAAGAAAATAGAATAATTCTTTCAAGTTAATATTGTATTCTTATTATTATTCAAACAACCAAATATACAAATATTTCTAATTCATTTTCAGAGCAATAATGAAAAGTGTTGTATATACATCAGTTGCGTAGCAACAGTTTTTATTGTCCAGGGAGGTTGTACAATTTACACCCATCTGACTACTGATAATCCATTAACACTCAAAATTCCAAAAAGCCTTAGAAATATTTATTTTCATGGAACAACAATAAAGGGTCTTATTAACCAAAAATATTAATTTTCATTGGACCAATGATACAGTTAAAAAAATCTGTTTAAATAACTGAATTATTACACACATAAAACATACTGCAACCTTAAAAACTAATTTTGGTTATAAAATTTCAGATTTTTTTGTTAGCTTTTTACTAATATTAATTTTTTCTATGATTTTTTTATCCCTCGATGTTACTAGGAGCAGACAACCCCTGCCATCTCTCCCTTGCTATTCCACTGATATAGGTTATTACTTGGGCTATGTCAATATTCTTTTATTAAAGAATAGGCTTGTCACTTTCCTAGTTATGAGGGCTGTGACAAGAATATTTTTAATAAAAATATGTTGGTACAACACAATTAACAAGTAAAGAATTAAAAGAAATGATAAAATCTCAAAATAGTCAAGCCTGTTACAAGAATAATCTTCAATAAAAGCATATTATCACAACATACTCATGACTAGAGATTTAAAAGAAATGGTAAAATCACAAAATAGCCAAGTCTGTAACAAGGATATTTTTTTATAATAGCATATTTTCATAGAAAGGTAAAGAATTGAAAGAAATTAAAAAACACAAAATAGCCGATTTTGTAAGAAGAATGATATTTAATAAAAACATATTATCACAGCCTTAGTAATAACTATAAATTTAAAATAAATAATAAAAAACAAAAAAGTTAGTTTTGTGACAAGAATATCTTTAATAAAAGCATAATATCACAACTCTACTATTAGGTATAAAGGTAATAGAAGTGGTAATTAGTAAAGAATTAAAAGAAATGCTAAAATCTCAAAATAGTCAAGTCTGTGACAAGAATAATCTTTAATAAAAACATATTATCACAGCCCCACAAATAAGTAAAGAATTAAAAGAAATGGTAAAATCTCAAAATAGTCAAGTCTTTGACAAGAATAATCTTTAACAAAAACATATTATCACAGCCCTACAAAGAAATGGTAAAATATCAAAATAGTCAAGTCTTTGATAAGAATAATCTTTAATAAAAACATATTATCACAGCCCTACAAATAAGTAAAGAATTAAAAGAAATGGTAAAATCACAAAATAGTCAAGTCTTTGACAAGAATAAACTTTAATAAAAGCATATTATCACAGCCCTAGTTATTACCAAAACCAAAATTTTACCTGGAACATTTTCACTGGATATGATTAAAGCACAATTGTGATCAGCAAGTATAGGAAACCGAAAGCCTTTGCAAAAAGACAGAGCTTTACAAGTTACTTGACATTCATGTCCCGTATTTAACTTTACGTAAATATCTGAAAAAGATTATTTAAAAAAACAAACAAAAAAAAACAATGAATTTTAACAAAAACTTTTTAAAATAAAATCTTTTAGTAAAACATTGCTTATTATCAGGGCCGTGATAAGGGCTCTCCTCCCCTGCAATTGCGTAGGGGTTTCTAGCTTCCTAGGGGCTGCAAGGCTCCTTCGCTACAGAAATCTTTTGTAATGTAAAAAATTACCAAAATAATTAATTATTAGGATTAACTAGAAATTAATTATAAAAAATATATGTTGAAATATAGATCTATCAATGCATCTCTCTGTCTTTCTATTTCTCTCTCTTATATATATATATAGTCTTTGATGAAGCCTCCAGTATTAACTAGAAATCCCTTTTCACACTTATATGTTGAAATATACATTTATTAACCAATCTCTCTGTCTTTGATCAACACCTCCAGTATGTTGAGAGGGGCAAGTTCCAATTTTAGAGTAAAGGGCCTGCAAGGCACATTATGCATTGGGGCCACTATTTTGCTAAGCATGGCACTGGTTGATGCATAGTTAAACCTATGATTTATTAAAAATTTAACCTGTAATATAGTTTCATTATAAATTATTAGTAATATTATCAAAATTACAAATTAGAAAACTCTTCATGCACTGAAAACAAATATTTTCCTCTATTTAAATATAATGGATTAATAAACTCTTCATTTTCTCTAAACAAATGTCTTCATGATTAAACATATGCTAAAAAAATATGAATGAAAAGGTCAAAAGTCTTTAGTGCAAAATAAAGATAAATGATTAAGAAAAAATCTTGTGTAAATATTGAAAAAATAGTGTAAGCAAAACAACATTTAACTAGATTTGTAAAATATAGATTGAAAAATATTATTACAGTTTTATTTTTTATCATACTACTTCTGATTTTATTAGTCGGTGTGGTAAGTATTTTGTTAAAAAAGTATAGTATTGATGTTTTTTTTTCAGTAAATTTTTTACTTCATACTTTTTTGTATTTTTGTTTCACATTTTGCAATAAAAAATAGTCAAAATAATAATTAATAATTTTGAACCTCATTAATGATTTCTTAAAATTCAAATATATTTTCATCAGTGTACGCTTTAAATTCAAAGTAGTTTTAGCTAACTTGAATTGTATTACGTACTTTTTTATTTTGAAAAATTGTAATTAGTTAAAAAAAATATTTAATATTTAAAATATTAACTAACAATCAGACATTTTTAATACAGCAGTCTAGAGAAACTCATTTATGCAAATTTAATTCTTTAAAACAAAAAAATTAGCTACTGTTTAAAAAAGTTTAGTGGACTGATCCTATTATTGTTTTACCCGTTGAGGACTTCATGGTTTAGAAATAGGTCATTATATTATCTTAAAGAGTTCCAGTTTGTCACAAAATTTCTAATACGTTGGTTTAGATTTAAATTTATAAAGAAATTCAACAAATAAGTAAGTATTTAAATTATATATTTTGTTTTTTAATTAATGATTGAATTAAAGATTTAAAAAATATGTCATAGGTCTTAGTCATTTTTTAAAATAAAGTTGGATGTCTAAGAAAAGAAAAAAACAAACAAGTGATTTAAACAACTTTCTTTTTTATTGTCAAACATAAGGTATAAGCCTGTTTTCAACCTATTTTCAAATTTCCTCTAACTTTCTGTAAAAACTAAAATTTAGTCTCTATATTCAAATTTGAACCTATTTTAAACTATGAATTTTTTTCCCTTGTAAACGCTCAAATATAAGAGAGTTTGAATATGTGTGGTGACACTTAGTACTGTACATATGCAAATTTAAGTGGGATAAATGATTTGATAAATAACTACTGTAGTTTCTTTTTTTAAGAGCTCTATGTATAAACAGCCTGTTTTTTTAATAACTTTTGTGGTTTAATTTTAGAAATAGTTACCAGATGTAGGGTATCATACAAACATGATGATTTTGTTTTTATATGTAGATAAATATTGAGTTTTCAAAAGTCAACTAGAGATAAATCTCTAAGTCTGAGTATAAATTTTAAAAATTTATAAATCAGGTAGATGTAGTGTTGTATGTCTTCTTTTCTACCTTGAAATAGACGCTATGCATTCAACAAAGAAAAAGCAATTTTTTTTTCCAACTTACACTCGTCCTTCTTCGTTTCAACTGAAATTCCACCTGTTAAAAGATGTTTTTTAATTAATTAAGACATTCTTTTACATTCATTATAGTTTGAAGGTACATTCTAAATCTAGAATTTTATTTGATAATATTTTGTTTTGATTCATTTTTCTGTATTTGAATTTAGCCTCTAAAATTACAAGGATGACTCCAAGAAAAAGTTGTTTTTTAATTCTTTAATTTTTCTATAAATCAATTATTGTATTTATTTCTGAATTTTTTCAGATGTGGCTTCTTTATCTATACTTTAATTTTTTCAGCAGATTTTTGTTTTCATCTTTAAACCACGTTTTGGCCAACTTATTATCTGGTCTTCATTAGGTGATTAATCACCACCCTGAATATAATTACAAGACTCAGAGTTTTATCTGGGATTGCAGCTTAACATCTGGCGAAGGCCAGAGAATATGTTGGCCGAAATGTGGTGAAAAAATCAACTATGATAGATGAGGACAAAAGTCCGGGGAATAAATTATTACATAAATATTTAAATTTACCACCGTATATTCATCCCAAAATTGTCAATGTGCTTTCAAACTAGTTTCTAAATCACTTCATTCATTTCTAAATCAATACATGTTGCCAACAACAGAACTACTGAGATTTGAACTCGTGTATTATGAATCCAAAGTCAGACTGCCTATCCATTGCTCCAAGTGGACTTCCCCTATTCAGCAATAGGGCAGTGTTGTAAATAACATTGAAATTACTTCAAAGAAAGCCACCACTTCATCCAGAATTTCAAGTAATATACAAATTTCTAAAACATATTCTTTTTCAGAATCCTTGGGATGAGGGTTTAAGATTTGTCCAACTATTCTTCGGACTGTTGTCCTTATCCTTATCATTGCTATATTCACAACATTTCAGCCAATTAACCCTTCAGCTTCTTCAGGTGATCGATCTTGGGAACCTTCTTGTCATAATCGGAATTACAGAATTTCGAACTCAACCCTTTTTTCAAACTACAGGGGTAGCCTGCTCTCGTTCTGTTAACCATGCCTTTTTCTTGGAATTTTATGCCTTTGGGTGGGATTGAAACCTTAACAGTCAGCTGATGCTCACTTTTGAAGTGTAGATACTCCAACGCCTTTATCCGTTGCACCACGCATCCAAGGAAGTTCTCGAAATCGATCACCTGAAGAAGGCCGAAGGGTTGATCGGCCAAAACTTTGTGAATATAGAAATTATAAGAATGAGGACAATAGTCCGAATAATAGTTGTACAAATCCTAAAACATACTTGAATAGTTTGAAAGATTGGATCTTAGAGGACATTAAAAAATATTTACCTGGATCATTATCATTCAACGTGATTAAACAATTGCCATTTAGACGGAATTGAAAAGACACGCAATAGGCGAGAAAGTTACATATTGTTTTACATGCGTCCTTTGATTTACTTCTCATTAAAACATCTGAAAAAGATTATTAAAATTAAGTAGATGTGTCGCACGCCTCACGGGAGTGCCAACAACGAGAGCAGGAACAACAGGTGCGACATACACCCCAGGTTCGCAGTCATTACGAGTGCTAAATTCAAGAACTGATGATAAACTGTTTGAACATAACAAACAGAGCTGCTAAAACAAATGGACTAAACAGAGAAATAAACGCTAAGAAAGTAGACAGTAATGTATGAGATATGCATATATATATTTTTAGAACAAGATTTTCAGAACATCATAATATATAAACTAGTCTATAAGGAACATATGTAACCAAAAGTCCTCACTACCAAAAGGATCACTTTGCTCACCTTGGGATAAGTTATTTTTTCCATGTTTTCACAAACTTTTGGGCCGACTTACTAGAAATTAGTGATTTTTTCCATGTTTTCACAAACTTTTGGGACAACTTGTATGTTGATGGATTGAAAAAATTCCTTCGCGGGGACATTCTCTCCCATGCCCTCTATCAGCACACCAAGTTTGAGCCTGCTAGGCCCAGCCATCTCCGAGTCTATAAGGAACATACGTAACCAAAAGTCCTCACTACCAAAAGGACATTCTCTCCCATGCCCTCTCTCAGCACACCAAGTTTGAGCCTGCTAGGCCCAGCCATCTCAGACTCTATAAGGAACATACGTAACCGAAAGTCCTCACTACCAAAACGCTCGCTTCGCTCGCCTTGGGATTATTTGTTTTTCTATTTTGATTTCACTACATTGCTTTCAGTTTTAATTATTTCGTTTTTATAATCGTTCTTTTCTATTCTCGACCGGCGCAGTCACAGTGGGCGCACTGCAATTTTTCCAGGGGACATTATCTTTGACACTATCACCGGCAAACGGACCTAAAACGAAACAAAATACTGAAAATTTGGAATTACTTTATCGGTTTAATTTTTCACTTACACCACCTCCGCTTCATCACTTATTAATTACGACTCTATAAAGTTACGTTTGCTACGAATACGATATTATAAAAAAAAAATTTTTTTCCTTGTATTGAATAATTATTTTTTTTCCTTTTAATTTTTTCATCTGTATATTTTTGTTTAATTTTTAGAATATAAAAAACTGAAATCCTCAACCAGAATAGGGTTAGGGTTCCTAAACTGTATTTAATCTAGTCAAATAAGAAAACAATACTTTTTCGAAAAAAAAAAAAATTAAACTTTATTTAAAAATAAAAAAAACTCAAACTTTGATTTTTTAAAAAAATAATAATTCTGTAATTTTCATAATTATTTTCATAATAATTAGTTACATTATAATGAGTTTTTTTTTCAAAATATGCAAATTGTACATGGAAACCTATACTGACCAAAGCTTTTAATTGTTTATTTGTTCATCAACCTTTTTAAAACAGCAACCAATATAACAAAATAACCCACAAAGACAGGCACAAAATGCTTATAGTTTGATAATGGTGTTATAACTCTGAAATATTACTGATATACACATTTAACGCATTATTTAAGCCTTAATAACATTATTTTTATCATAAAAAGAACTATAATTATTTTTTTTTTCATCACTAGACAATTACATTAGAATAAAAGAACACAACACAGAAAAAAGCTTCCTCATTCTACAAACACTTAATAAAATGCAACAACCAAGAGTGCAAATTCCATACCGGAATTATCAACCAATGTAGAAACATAGGAAACTTTAAAATATTAGAATCACTCTCCATTATAAAGCTTAAACCTACCCTTAATAATAGATTAGAACTAGGAACAGAATTTATCATCAAATAATATTATATTTAAATAAATTAAATAATAATAATAACATACAAATGATGCACAAATCACATTAATATCACGTTGCTATGAAAGATTTTTATAATTTAAAAAAAATAACGGATTTTTACAAAATGAAAAAAAAAACGTCATGACAACCAAACATAGACAAATAGAAAGGAAAAAGAAACAATGGAATTAAGCATAAGCATTAAAAGACAAGCATGACAGGATGTTTGAAAATGGGGTAATATCCCTGAAATATTACACCAAATGAAAAAAAAAAACCTTATAACGCGTCATTTAAGCTTTTTAAAAAAAAAAAATTATTTATTATATATTATATGATGTTTCTGAAGAACTATAATTTATTTATATTATTTTTTTTATTTTTTATTTTTTGTTTCTAGTTTAATAGTGTGGAAACGAATACGCTGGAATAAAACCTTTAACTTATCAAGCATATAATCATGATTAAAGTACAACTTTAAAAAGTCATGCCAAATCCTGTAGACGAATCCTTTAAAGCGAATGGATCAGCAGTTTCACACAACTCAACTTTAAAACAACAAATGCAGAATCATATTAAAGACAAACCTTTCACATGTAAAGTGTGTGGATCATCATTTTCCTTGAAAGCAAATCTAAAATCTCATATACAAACTCATACTAAGGAAAGACCTTTCGTTTGTCAAGTGTGTGGCTCAGCATTCTCACGAAATTCAACTTTGAGATTACATATAAGAACTCATACAGGAGAAAGGCCATATAAATGTCAAGTGTGTGGGTCAGCATGGACATCCAATTCAGAGTTAACAAAACATATGCGAACTCACACTGGCGAAAAACCTTATGCTTGTCAAGTATGCGAGTCTTCGTTTTCACGGAAATCAAATCTAGAATGTCATTTGCGAACTCATACCGGAGAAAGACCTTTCAGCTGTGAAGTATGTGGAACAGCATTTTCACAGAAATCACATGTAAGACGTCATATGCAAACTCATGCTGGTGAAGGAAAAACTATTAACAATGAAGTAGATGGATCTGAATTTTCAGCTAAAACTGTATTAAAACAATCTAGTGATGAAAAATCTCTTACTGGAGAGATACATTTGTCAAGTTTGAAAATTCCTGTGTTAACTCAAACTTTGGAAAAATCATTTACTTGTGAAATATGTGGAACTAGATTTTCCGAGAAATCGAATCTAGAAAATCATATGCAATCTCATACTGGGGAAAAACCTCTTAATTGTGAAGTTGATGAAGCAGATATATCTAATAACACAGCATTAAAACAGGATAATAATGAAAAACTTCTTACTGGTCAGATATATCCACAAACAGACGTGTCAAGTTTGGAAAGTCCTATGCTAACTCAAACTCAGGAAAAACCTTTCACTTGTGAAATCTGTACATTATCATTTTCACAGAAAGCAAATCTAAAATGTCATATACGAACTCATACTGGAGAAAAACCTTTTAGTTGCCAAGTATGTCAATCATCATTTTCACAAAGAGCACATCTGACTAGTCACATGAGAATTCATACTGGGGAGAAATCTTACTTTTGTCAGGTTTGTGGCTCAGCATTTTCTCGAAATTCAATTTTGAAAAAACACATGAGAACTCATACGGGGGAAAAACCTTTTGTTTGCGAAATTTGTGATTATGCATTTGCACAGAAATCACACCTAACACGTCATATGAAAATTCATACTGACGATAAGAGTTTTACTTGTAAAGTATGCGGGACAGAGTTTTCAACCAACAGGTCGTTAATACAACATAAGCAAACTCATAGAAAACATCCTACATGTCAAGTGTGTGGATTAGCGTTCACATCAAGTTTAGATTTGACAAAACATACGCGAATACACAAAGGTGAAAAAACCTTTTCTTGTGAAATATGTGATTCAACATTTTCACAGAAATCAAGTATAAAAGATCATATGCGAATACACACTGGCGAAAAGCCTTTTTCATGTGAAATATGTGGAACAACATTTTCGCGGAAACAACATGTGAAAAGTCATATGCTAGTTCACACTGGGGAAAAACCATTTTCTTGTAAAGTATGCGGAACATCATTTTCACAGAGATCAAGTTTGATTGGCCACATACGAATGCACACTGGGGAAAAACCTTTTGCTTGTGATGTATGTGGAAAATCATTTTCACGGAAACAAGTTCTGATAAGTCACGTTCGATCTCATACTGGGGAAAAACCTTTTACTTGTGAAGTATGTGGAACAGCATTTTCACGGAAAGAACAGCTAAAAAGTCATATACGAACTCACACGGGAGAAAAACCTTATTGTTGTCAAGTTTGTGGATCAGCGTTTTCCAAAAATGCAACTTTGAAAATTCATATAAGAACTCATACTGGAGAGAAACCATATAAATGCCAAGTGTGTGGATCAACGTGGGCATCAAATTCAGATTTGTCAAAACATATGCGAACTCATCTTGTTGAAAATCCTTTTACCTGTCAAGTATGAGGGTCAGTGTTTTCGGAGAAACTAAGTCTAAGATCATATGAAAACTCATACTGGGGAAAATGAATAAAAAAGTGACCATAGTGGAGGTCAGTATACCAAACAATTCTGGGCTTAACAGAGCTGAAAGAGAAAAGATTACAAAATACCAAGGACTCATGTACGACATGAAAAGAAACTGGAAACTTAAGGAGGTCGCAATAATACTTGTTATCATGGTGTAACCACATGAAATTGCTTTTTTTTCGGACACCTGTCTTTTAAACATGCGCTAAAAAAACAATTATGAATGAAAAGGACAAAGTTCTTTAGTGCAAAATAAAAACGAATGATTAAGAAAAAATCTTGTGTAAAAATTATTTGCTAAAATATTTTTTTAATAAAAAATTTTGAAATTGAAAATATATATTTTTTTTTTATTCCAGGCGGTTTTTAATGGTTTTTCTGCATTAAAAAATGTGTTGCGTTTTAAACACCATTTTTCAAAATTCTCTTAAAAATCAGTTTTTTACTAGATTTAAACATTTTTTTCATTGATTATCTGGGAATATTTTTATTGTTTTTTATCTAAAAATTATTTCTTTCTTAGACTTATATTTTTTGAAAACTTTTTTTTACGAGCACATAAATATATTGCCTCATGGAGATGGGGCTTGTTAACACAGGAGAGCAGCTCATCTAGGTGAAGGGTAACACCGAATACAAAAATCCCCGGTAAGAGCACTTAAAAATGGCCTTGTGCCAAACTTGGTTTGGTGCTCACCAAGTAAATATAGTATCCTCATCTAGGTGAAGGGTAACATCGAATGTAAAAAGCCCGGGTAAGAGCACATAAAAATGGCCTTGAAACAAACTTGGGTTGGTGCTTACCAAGTAAATATAAGATCCTCATCTAGGTGAAGGGTAACATTGAATGTAAAAAGCCCGGGTAAGAGCACATAAAAATGGCCTTGAACCAAACTTGGGTTGGTGCTTACCAAGTAAATGTAATATCCTCATCTAGGTGAAGGGTAACATCGAATGTAAAAAGCCCAGGTAAGAGCACATAAAAATGGCCTTGAACCAAACTTGGAATTGCATTATGCAAGTTCAAATCCTAGTCAAAACCATAACATTCACCTTTAACTGCCTTGTGTAGATGGGGCTCATTAACTCGGGAGGGCAACTCATCTAAGTAAACGATAATACAGAATTTAGAAAGCCCAGCCTTGTGCCTAACTTGGTTTGGTGCTTGCCCAAGTAAAAATGTACAACTATTATTCGGACTGTTGTCCTCATCCTTACCGTTGTTATATAAACAATGTTTCAGACAATTAACTCCTCGGCCTTCTTCAGGTTAAGGTTTCAATCCCACCCAAAGGCAGTAATATCCAAGATCCCAAGAATTCAACACTCTACCCCGTCATGGTTAATAGAACAAGAGCTGAAGGTTAAGGTTTCAATCCCACCCAAAGGCAGTAATAACCAAGATCCCAAGAATTCAACACTCTACCCCATCATGGTTAATAGAACAAGAGCTGAAGGTTAAGGTTTCAATCCCACCCAAAGGCAGTAATAACCAAGATCCCAAGAA
>JAUZSX010325587.1:0-11382 GCA_034780655.1 Idiosepius hallami | reverse complement strand
AATATCTTTTCAGTTTATAAAGACTAAATTTATATTAGTTTTGAAAATATTTCCCTGTTTTAATTATCCATTATTGGTTTGAAAAAAAAAATCAAATGAACATCAAGAGAAAACAAATATTTTACATACAAACCTCAAAAGAACTTTACAAACAGTACACTTCCCAACCAAATGAAATAATAAGTTTTAACTGGATAATTTACTTTCAAATTTTTTCCAGGTTTTAATGATTAAATATTTTCATAATACTATTTAATTCTAAATACCAATATTTGACAATTAGAAATATATTTTTAAATTGCTGGTCTTCAAAACATCAAAAATAAAAGTCAAATAATGATTTGGGGCTGACAAGAATATTTTTAGATTTGGCTTTGATGGGTTCTATTTTTTTTTTTATTCTGCAAATTGTTTTGTATAGATTTTACTTTACATTTTGGGTTTATTTGCAAGTCATTTTAGGGTTTGGTGAGTAGGGCCCAGTGAATTGAATTTTACCATTTCCAAAGATATTAAAAATTTTGAAACAAAAGACATGCTCCACTCATTTCTAACTTAAGGGCACTTTTATTCTAGCAATAATCATTTTGGAAAAAAACAAAAAAATAGAATGGTTACTATCCTCCCCACATGAACAATAAAGAAGAGGTTGGGAGCCAATAAGACAACTGAGAGATTCACATTTTATTGAAAATGTTTTTATTTCTAGGTTAAGAAAAGAGAATGAGGCAGATTAAAATTGAATTTCTATTGAATCAAGTGGATTTGGGCTGACTATTGGCTTTTATAGATTTACATGCATAAATAATTATGAAACAATCCACTAGAAAATGGGCTGGAGTCAACTTGCCCACAGATGGGGAAAATCAAGTATATCAAAATAGACATGAAACATTAATGATAAAGAAGAAATATATTTGCAAACCAGTTATAAATAAATTTCCAAAGAAGAAAAAAAAGAATCTAGAAAATTAAAAAAAGTTTTTTTCTTTGATTTTCACCTAAGTTGAATCACAGAAGGAAACGGACTGAATTTGATAATCAACCGACAGACTGGATGGTGTTGCTTAAATTAATTCTTAATGATCCTATTTGATCAAAATCAGAAATAACTAATCTCAACCTAAAATTAAGTGCCAGTATAATTTCTGTTTTTTCTTTTAAAAAGAAAAACAAACCCACTTCTCTTGTCATTATATAAATCAGTTATTAACTAGGAGTTTTAGTGAAGACACTCACTTTTAAAACTATTAGATAAAGATTAAACAAGAAAGAAAAGTTATAGATATTCATTTAGATTTCCTCATTTAATAATAATAAAAAAAACTTTTCATTTGAAAAGAAAAATTTTAATTTCTAAATCTACCCCTCAACTCCCTTTATGAAAAGATAAAAGATGATTCAGTCCTAAACCCAATTTGATTGTCATATAATCATTTTTAGCTGAAAATTTTAATATTTCTTAAATACAGTTTTAGAATTTCTCTGTATCACCTAAGAAAACGTTATACTTTGGAAGTGAGAAGAGAAGTATTAAATGGATTTTTTGGTTGTGAAATGAATGGTAAAAATGTATATTTTAATGTTCTGAGGTTTGTTTTTATTTAGAAGGAATATATCTCACCAATAAAAACTCAGTCAAATTAAGAAATATAAATTAAATACAAATTAAAAAGATATACTAAGAGATTTTTTAAATGTTTACAGCTGACAAGAAAAGCAATAAAAAGATTAGGATTAAGTTGTATCATTTCTTATCAAGTGTTTCTGGTTATATAACACCTATTCTTCCTTATATAACATTGATTTCTATTATATTTTATTAATCTTTATTTAGAATTCAATGTTAAAAGATTTTGTCTTTTTTTCGGTGAATGCTTATCACTTGAGGCAAATAAGAATTTAGATTATCTGTAGTAACATGGGCATAGTGGTGTGTCTGTCGTCAGAGTTTAGAGCGGGTCAGAAACCTAGAGATGTCCACTCGGCTAATTAACCGAAAATGTCCATCTTCGCGTTATAAGTCATCACAATTCCAGCGAACAACTTTGGAGACCAACACGGAGATGGAAAGCAGGGAGAACACCCCTCTCCTGGAAGGGCTCGGAACAACGAACATACATCTTAATTGAAAGTAGCCCTTTTCTGATTTCCAATTCATCCTTGCCAGCCAAGATCGACTAAGTAACTGGCCATACGACACACACTAACAGGTAAATAACATCACACGTCACCGTAATGTAACATATCTTTATTTAATGACACATTAAGTCACATGCATTTATTTCATTCTACAACTTTTTTCCATGAAAAAATTCAACACTACAATCACATGAGTAGAACTTTGAAAATTTTCAATAAAAAGTCTAAGTCAGAAATTGAATACATTGAAATTGGGATTGTTTTTATTCTAACCCTAAATGGAAAAGGATTATTGATGATGAAAAGTTTAACACAGCTGAAAATTGGAAAATTTAATTTCTATTAAGATATAAAGAAAACATTTTTTATTTTTCAGCTTATTCTTTTTTGTTTAATTTGTTAATTCTTTCAATATTTCAAACATCCAAGTTAGCTCTGGTTTTAATAAACAAAACATTAAATATTCAATTTGATATCGACTTAAATCATAAGTTCCAATAATAAATCTCATTAATTGCATAAATAAAATCAAGAACATTAAATCCATTACAATATTTTTACAAATCAACATTTTTTTCCAAGGAAACAAACTTGTATAGTTTAAAAAATATAGTTAAGAATCATTTTGAAAATGTCTTATAATCATTAGATATATTTTATAGGTAACTTTTATGGTTGAGGAGTAAGGTTTTTTTTTTAGTTACAAGCATTCAAAAATTATTCACAGATGAAGAATTTTGTCCCCAAAATAGAAAAATATAGTTGGTAATGCTAGAAAAATTTTATTTTGCTCAGGAGTTTTAATATTAATTCATTCTTTTATTTTTTCTGTCTTTAATATTTGAGCATTCATTGCTTTAATCTAGATTGAGGGAGGGGAGAGTAATGTATTCACTCCTCATCTCTGATCAACACATTCATTTTATTAAAAAAGAAAAAAAAAAAGGTTTACTTTGATTTTGTCTCAGTTAAATATTTTCCTGTAAAAAATTATTTTTGATATTTTTTTTTAACAAAATCTTAACTAAATTTTGGATTAAAAATTTTTTTTTCAGGTAAATATTTAACTGAGACAAAATCAGATTTTGTTTGAAAAATTTATCAAAACTAAATTGGAAAATCATTAAGTATTTAATTTATATTGTTATTAAAGATTTTCTATTATGATTAGAAGATGAAATATCTCTTCCTTTAAGAATGACTTACCTTAACCTTTAAGTGAATATTGGAGCTTTCATTGTAATGTTCCTCCCCAAATACTGACAACTGACACAAATGGGCTGTTGCCAATATTTAACCAGAAAATCCTGAAATATTTTGAAAGACTTTCAGAGAAAAATGGAAATCACTATCTCTGAAAAAGACAAAATATATTTTTAGATTATTGAAAGCCTTTCTGATCCAGCAAAGAAATAATGTGGAGATGCTTTTAGGGAAGAGATCTTATGCTTTAAGACGTTTTTCTCATCGAAATATTTGGGAATAATAGATTATTCTAAGGATAGAAAGAATTTAAGTTTCAAACATCTCTTTTAATAAAGATGTTTATTTGGAGGTATCAGGTTATCTTCTGAAGATTAAAAACAAAAACATATAGCCAATACGAGGGATTGAACCCCAGACCCTAAAATTGCCTTATTTTTATGTTAAAAGTCGGATCCTGTACTGACCGAGCTATGAAGGTTGTACTATTCAAGAGAAATTGTCATGATCATATTTTCCTCCAACCAATACATTGGTATTCTATTTATTCAGACAATATTATCAACTTGTGTGATATGAAAATTAGTTATTTTTTTAACAGAGATGCACAATAGAATGAAAGCAATAACAGATTGATCTTTCCTTTTTATGTCTGGAGTGAAATCTTTTTATTTATAGGCATTAATTGTTGCCATTATTTAAAAAAAGTTTTGATACTATTGTTTGAGAGCAATTATTTGTGTCACTATATCAAGTTTAATAATGTTGCTATCAAGAATTGAAATTAGCTTATAATAATAGAATGTAAGGATGTGACAGAGATTTGAAACAATATTAATATTTCTAAATTGAAACCTTTTATCACTATGCCATAAAGAATCCTATATTAATCATTTGAAAAGAAGAAAAAAAAACAATGTTTCAAATGGAAATGGTAAAATAAAAAAAAATGATTTTTGGAAGAAAACAATGTTGGAATGTTTGACATTTCATAATTTGAGAGGTTGATTAGAATGAGTAAAGGCTGAACAGATGTTTTGGAAGAGGATCGACAGATATAGATATGAACAGACTTAGATAGATAGACAATATAACAAATAGCAAAAATAAAAGAATAGCAAGCAACAAAAAAAGTAGTTTTGATTTGCAAAGGTCAAGATTTGTTATTTAATAAAAACCAAAAAGAAAATTGCAAACATTTTTTCACTGACAGAAATTATTAAAATGTTAGAAGATGAAATAAAAACTAGATAAAAAAATAAAAATGACTAAATTTCATCATAAGCTTATTTGTTCCTAATAGAAAAAAAAACCCAGAAATTTACACAAAAAATAAATGAAATAAAATAACTTATTTATAAAATTTATTATTAATTGATTAATTTTTCACAAAATTCTTTACTTGATCCAGGAGGTCAAATTGGATTTGTACCTTGACAAATCCCTTAATGATGAGGACCCATCAGTTGGGCTGACTAATTACAAATTTGTACTTTATTAAGATTAAGACAAAGGCCCAGAAATGTACCTCCTCTGTCCCTCGCTCTACTTACCTTCCCTTAAGGTTTTTAACAAACCCTATCACACCAATGTGAGTGGTGTAAGAGGAGGACTAGTGCTTGGTGGCAATGATGCTCAAAATGGTAGTGTGGGCTTTTATGCCAGATAAAATGGCAGCAGTTATACAAGTAGTCAGTCATCAATGTTTAGTCATCACCATCATCATTACTACCATCAACACTGTTATTGCAATAAAAACGTTTTTTTCTTGGTTTTTAAATAAAATATACTGGTGATTTAGATTTCGCTGTTACAATTTATCACAGAAAAAAAATGTATAACACAAGTGACAGAATTGATTTTTGTCCAGTCTCGATTATTTTTTATCACCATTATCATCATCATCATCTGAAAATAAAAAGCACCAGAATCTTTTTCTTTTTTTTTTTTTATTGTTTTGTTGTAATTTTTTTTAAAAAAAGCTCAAAGAATCTCTGATTTTGGTGATGCATCTTCCAGAATTTTCTTTCTTTCATTTATTCATCTATTAATCATCATCATCATTATGACCATGATGATGTAATTGGGTTTAGGAAAAAAAAGAAGGAGAGAAAGAAGTTACTTTTCTGGTCAAATGATAGAAGAACCCACAATTGTTTTTCTTTGTTGATTAACTTTCTTTTTGTTGGAGTTTTTGGGAGAAAAAAGGCTGAAAAGAGAGGACAGGGCTGGATAGTAGTAGAGAGTTAAACCATTCCTGAATAATAATATTCAAGGAAGAGGTGTTCCTTCCTGACAGCCAGTTGGCATTAGACTGAGCAAAGAGAGGGGCTCCCCACCACAGATGCCAGATCAGGTTAACTGGCAGGGACAACAGACAAAAATGGGCAACACAGAAAGTTGGAATCTGGCGGGGGTGGGGGAAGAGAAATACTTTTTTTGTAATAATTATAAGACAAGGCTCAAATGAGGATGGTAACTCTACAGCTGATAAAGACAGGAGGGGCAGAGAGAGAGAGAGAGAGAGAGAGGGGGGGGGGCAGAAATAAAATAAGGAGGGAAGGGGTTATAAAAAACTGAGGCCAGCTGCCATTAAAGATTTCATGGTAGCAGAGAAGTTAAAAATAAAAGGAAGAAAAAGCTTTCTTTTTTTCTTCTTCCCTCAGAAGATGTCCCATTTTTGAAGAAGCACAAGTTGAAGTGGTTGGTGCTACTGTTTTTTTAAAAACTGGCAGTTACCACAATATCACTGGCCATCTTTTATTATACAATATTGTTTGTGCACAGAAGTCACTCAGTCAGTCAATTATTTTTTTGTCAGAGAGGAGGGGGATCGACTGGTTATAAGGCAAGTTTAGATTTGGTGGTGGTGGCTGTATTGTAGTTGTTGTTTCTACTGGCCAAGCTTTTTGACCAAGTGAAAGAAACAGATTTCAAATGGGTCCATTCTTCATAGATGCTGTGATAGCCTTTTCATACTTTTCCATTGCTTCTTTAGCTTGGGACCTAAAAACAAAAAAGAAGAAAAACATTGTCATAATTCATTTGGTCAATATACGACTTACAGGGCTCAACAGACAAATTTAATTTTAGTTGACCTTTGACTTACTAAATATTTCTATTGACTAGCCAAATAGAAAATTTTCTAGCAAAATCATATAATACTTTTTCACTATTATGAATAAACCAATAATTTTAGGTGAAGTTTTGTTTAATTTTTGAATTATAATACAGACAAAATTTATTGGAGGAAATTCTGCATGCCTGATTATAAGGTTATCCCAATGCTATTTTTTTTTTTTTTTTTAAACTTCAAAAGAAGTTGACTACTATCAAAGTTTTAGGAAATGATACTATTTGATCAATTTCATTTTGGTTTTAGAGATACTTCTATAAAAAGCTTAAAAAAAAAGTAACTATTAACCTTTTATTGTTTAAATAAAGTGATTTTGCTTGTTTTATTTTATGAAAAAACTTTTTATGTTGAAAAGACATTTTTCAGTCACTAATGGAAGATTTGTTTGTGGAAAAAAAAAAAAAGTTGTCAAAAAGATAAACAATTTTTTTTTATCTTTAGTCACTAACTGAAAAAAATCAGTCGCAAATACAAGTGATTTATTCGCAATGTAGAGCCTTGACTTAGGAGGACAGTTCTAGTTAAAACCATCATCATTATGCTACTAACTTTTCTAAAGTGTTTTTGTTGTTTTTTTTCCTCAATAGCAGGTTTTGGAATCTTCAAAAAAAATAAAAGTTTTTTTTATTCTCACCTGATGTCCTCAATCAAATTGGCTTTGGAGGAGGAGGAAGGAGAGGTGGAAGGGGATGAGGGATTATTAATGTCTGGAGTCGAAGTGGAAGAAGAAGATTTGTCATTATTAGCATCACCGGCTGCAGTTGCAGGTTGAAATTTATTTTCAGCATCTGCAGAAGCTCCCACAGATTCTCCTCCAGCAGCTGCAGTTGGAGTTACATTGTTAGTAACAGCAGCAGAATCAGAAGTTGAGGCTGCAGCTGCAGAAGAAGAGGCGGAGGAAGAAGAAGAAGAGGCTGAAGAAGTAGTTGTTGTGATGGTTGTGGTTGTTGTTATGCTTGTTGAGGTGCTTTGGGCAGTGGTTGGAGTTGAAGTAACCGCAGCTGATTCTTCAGAAACCCCAGGCTTGATAAGGCCAACAGATGACAAGAAACTGAAAAAAATAAGGAAAGAAGAATTTTTTATAATAAAACTAATAGTCTTTATAAAACAGGTTTAGAAAAGGTCTTTATTGAAAGCATTTAATAAGTAGCAAATAATGATAAACAGTTTTCTGAAAGTATATCTAGTATACGTATAAGTCAAATAGTTGTGTTTGGGTTCTCCATCCGGTTTTAACTTTCTGGTTTATGAGCTTGTGGCTAGATTGAGCAGAAAACAAGAAATTGAATTTAATCAATCGTATTCTTAAATGATTTCCCATCTAACTATTAACCAGGCTCGACATTGCTTAACTCCAGTGATCTGACAGGAACTGAACTGGCGTCTCCAATGCAACTTGACCGTTTAAAAAATATTTTAATAACATAGGAGCGTAGATTGTATGGTTAAAATTTATTAAAAAAAAAAAAAAAACACTAAGATACAAAGAAGCGTTTTTTTAATCGAAAATAATTAACGGAGAAGTGTTTTTGAAGTTTAAGAAAAAATAATTCATTTTCAAACACAAAGCGTTTTTGAAAGAAAAAATTTTCCTTTAACAAGTATTGTTCAAACAAAAATAATTATAAAAAATTTAATGTAACTTCTCAAAAAAAAAAAAAAAAGAGAGAGACTATTTATTTAACAGCCTTAGATAAAAGCATGAGAAATTAATTTAGTATTGAAATAAATTTAGTATAAAAAATCATTAAAAATGAATTTAGTATGAAAAAAAAAAAAAATTTATTATAGTATAAAAAAGCATTGAATGTCTTCCAAGATAATAGGCTTTCCTAATTATCTTAGCGGCAAGTCCCCAGCACCAGGCAATACTTCTAATGTAAATTATGGTTTTTAATTACATTTAAAAATGAAGGAATTCTAAAATTGGGAAAAAGAAAACATTTCAATTTTGTTATGGAAAATGTGAAATCTTTTGCAAATTTTCAAATTGTAAAAATAAAAACAAAAAATAAACTTCTTTTAATTCATGAATAAAAATGAGACACAAAAAAGGTTCAACTCAGAATGTTATTCCTATTATCATTAAGCAATAGAAAAAAAATCACCTGAAAACAAATAGAAAAGAAAGTGTTTAATCTATCTATATAATCTACATAGACTAAAAGAGAAAAAAAAAAAAAAACACATTCAAATGTCTCTGCTTCCTCACAAGTTGATTTCATTTATGATGAATTTTAAAGAAAATTTGGATAAATCTAGAATAGAAATTTCAATCCAAGATAAAATTCTATTTTATATAATATGTAAAATTTAGAAATAATCCCCCAATTAAAAAAAAAAAAAATCTTATTCTAAAATTAAAGTTCGATTTTGTTTTTTTTAGCAAAGCACTAATAAACCCAGAATTAAAGACTTAATAGAAAAAGAATACAAATTCAAATATTTCTATTATCATTTATCTTAAAATTTCAATTAAAAAAAAAAAAAAAAAAATCAACTTTACACATCTTACTGATTATGATTGTTATCTTAGGTCCTAGAAGGACATGGCTATATTTAAGCAATGAAAATTGTTCTTTTTTTTAATGATGATCTACTATAAAAGTTTATTATTTAATAATTGAAAACTTTATTTTTTATTTCATAAACAAATAAGGAAGGGAAAAAACTGGAAATATGGAATTTCTTTCATTTTAATTTTCTAATTTAAAGAGATCAATAAAATAATACAAATATTTAGAGGGTCATTTTAAGGAAAATAGAAAAGAAATATTAGGTTGTTTGAAAACGTTGTGCGGATTTCTAACTGGGGAAAAAAATTGGACAATTATACATGATTTTGTTTTACAGTTTCTTTTCACCTTTCCTATAACTTGAACATTCTAGATTTAAGAATATTCTTGACCAGAAGTATTTCTCATTGAATTGAAAAGTGCAAAGGAGTTTGAGAAATTTTTTTTCTAATAAGTATATAGAATAATCTTGGTAGATTAGAATTAAAAAAACGGTGAAGCGTTAATGTGTAGATAAGAACTGATGAGGGATAAACTCTTTACATAGATAAGCCCAATGTTTTGCAAAGCATTAATTGAATTATTAAATTTACAAAAGTCAACAATATAGCAAAAAAAAAAAAGAACAAATCAACGACTTGTAAATTACTAGAAACACTATAAGACTCAAGCAATAACAAAAAAAATAGGCTACATTATTAAATATCTGCTCCCGGATAACTAATATAAGATACATCAAAAAAGAAAAATAATAAAAGGAATAAACAAGAGTTAAAAACTAAACTTATTTTTTATAAAACAAAAACAAACCAAATCAATAGTCTTAAAATAGTCATGTGAATTAAATGATTTTGTTTTAGAAAACAAAAAATTGAAATTTGACATCCATAAATGACCAAAAGAAAAAATCATTATCTAAGAAATTTTAACTGAATTGTGACTAAAAATAATGCATAGCAAAAGCAGAATACGCAGTTAAGACAGGAGTCAAGTAATTAGATATAGATAGATATAGTTATGTGCATATGTGCATAAATACATACAGAGATGAGACTCACTTAAAATTTTCATTCAGTTCTTCTTCATTGACACGATCTCCATGTTCAGAATGTAACCTTTGCATAGAAATTGAAGAAAATTAAGCATTTATTTATCTTAATTAAAAAAAAAGTTACTTAATCAGGGAGAAAAAAATTTGACCAAAAATATTTTAACGAGACTAACGAGAAAAAATTTTGAATTTTTAAATTTTTACTTGGTCTTAGAATGCTCAAGATTTTTTGAAAGAGTGATTTAATTGTAATTTTGTAATCCGTCTGTGATTTTGTTCCTTAAAAATGGATATTAAAAAAATATTCCAATAATAATTAAAATAGCAATTCCTTAAAGTTTCAAATGGTAATAGAAAATTGTGAATAATCTGAGATGCCTATTTTATAGTTAACATTATACATAGTCTGTGCAATAATCATTTTGATATTTTTTATAAAAGAATCTTATTTATACAAAGACAATTGTAATAAAAACATGAAACCTTCTAAATGAAAATGAAACCAAACACCATGTAACTGATGATTTACCCCTGTACAACATTTTAAATATATTTTTTAAACCTTCTCATAAAATGCAATGTCATAAAGAAATTCCATATTCAGATTTTTTTTTCTAGGTTTTGAAAAACTATTTAACAGACAGATTAAAAAAAAGTATATAATCAAGGTTTGCAAAAAAAAAAAAAAGATAATGACTGTTCTGGAAGCAAAAAAAAACATCTTAATAATGACTGAAAGGATGTGTGTGTGTTTTTTGTCTAATAGAAGTTAAACAATGCCAAAACATTTTGTTGACAAAAATATTTTGGTGGAAATGAATTTAAAATAAAAATAATATTGTTATCAAATCTTTTAGAATGAAAGTTTTTGTAACAGACTTAACAGATTAGAGAGGGAGAGGTAGATGGAGAGAGAGAGAGAAAATGTGAACTTTTATTTTAGTTGTTTTTAATGGAATAACTATTTTTGTGTTTGTCATGTGACACCTTTATGGAAGCAGATCTAATAGATTGCCATTGCGTATTCTTAAGCAGAAGACACGTTAAACATGCACCCCACTCTATAAATAAGGAGGGAAAAAATGGCTACTTTTCACATACACATTCTGGTTTGTTGTTCAAATAATTTTGAAAACTGTAAGCAGAAAAACTGAAACTAAATAAAATTTTTAAAATTTCACCATGAAGACAACTTATCAAAATTTTTTACGGCATTAAAGTGTAATCATTCAACCACGGATGTGGTTGAATATATTTTTATGCCCAAAATTTCATGAATCGAGACACATTCAAACCCCCACCACTAATTCCCTTCGCAACTAAATTCCAAACAA
>JAUZSX010325586.1:0-24850 GCA_034780655.1 Idiosepius hallami | reverse complement strand
TTGCAACGAGCCGTTGTTGTTATTTTGTTTTCCTCCTGTGACAGAGTTCAGGTCGAACTCCCTCCAGTCAATTACAGAAGAAAACAATCTTAATCCAAAAAAAAAATATATAGTATTTTTTTTTATTTTTTAAAAACTGAAAACTTTCAATTCATTCCTCTGTTCTATTTGTTAATAAAATTCCAAAATTCCATGTTCATTAATATCGCCTCTCGTCGTGTCATATTTTCCATTGTTGAATTTCTTAGAAAAATATTGTCTTATTTTTCAACTGCCAATTTAAATTAAGTTTTGCTTTGATATCTCTACTTCTCCAGATCATTCTCTTATATAACTCCGTTTGTCTTATACACATATATACCACTACCAAGCTTATATTTTCCATCCGGGGATATTCGGAATACGGATGGTTAATAGGGTGTTTTGAGAATACACATTCCGAATCTTTTATTTGATTGAAAAACCAAATATAAAGATCAGTGCTCAGATCATCACACAAGGAAGGGCATGAAACATAGTAAGCTCATACTAGTCTGAAGTTTAAAATTCTCAGTGTTCCACTATTTTCAGCATATCTTCTTTATAATTCATTGATTGGATTTTAAAGACAATTCAATCCATCTAGAGACCTGAGCCCTCTTTATCTAAATGATTGTAAAAGTATCCTAAATGATATAACTACCATTGGATTAAAAATATTTCCAAATATGTAAATGTATATGATTTTTATGTTGAGAAGTTTAACACATTGTTTTCTTACTTGGATTAATAATATCAGAGTATTAAAAAGATGTTTTCTTTTTTTTTTCCTAAATCAGGAAACAATAGTAATACATATTGTCTACCATAGTCATAGAACTAAATTCTATTTTGTGTGTATACGACTCAAATGGCCCTTGTCTCTTATACACTAAATAATAATACCAATATTTTCATGTGTCTTTATATAATAACTTAAAACTTAGTTGCCATATGCAGAGTGTTTTGGAGGCTTGGGAACATTTATTTCAACAATTCTGTCTTTATATTAACTTTTACTTCTTTTTTTCTATACAAACAATTGATTAAGGGAGATAATAAACTAACACGGGAAATGAAAAGACATGCTGTAATAGTTGCAAAAATGGCAGAATACAGTCATTTGCAAATTGCACAATAAATTGTGGTATCATTTGTAATAAAAAGACATAAAAGGTAAACAGAAGGAATGACAGTTGGCTATGTGTTGATCCTTCCAAAGTTCAAAGAGCCATGCACATAAAATTTCCTGCTACTGTTATGGTTTTAGGGGTTGTTAGCAATGAAGGACATGTGATACCACCACACTTTTGTTTCTACAAGGACTAAGAGTCAATTCTGCTGTTTACATTAATGTCCTGGATACTATTGTTAAGCCATGGATCAATAAAGAAATGGAAAGTCCTACTTTTTTCAACAAGAATCTGCACCATTAAATAAGGCTTAAACCATTCAACAATGGTTAGGGAAACATTTTCCTGATGACATTATCCCTAAATTTGTGGCCTTCAAGCTCTCCATACTTTAATCTGTTGGATTATTACATGTGTGGCATTATTGAGAGAGATGTTAATAGATATTCTCACAGCACCAAACATTCTCTAAAAGCATCCATAGTCAGGGTAATCCACAAGATTAATTAAGGATCATCTTATACGTGCCTGCCAAAAGTTTAGATCTTGAATAGATCTATGGATTGATTTCAGATTTTATGGAACATCAACCACTTAGGGATCATTTAATGCTATGGTCTTAAATAGATGTCATTGAAGCAAAAGAAGATTTTATTAAATGAAAATATTTAACAAGAGTGCTGCTTATATAACAATGTTGTTTTAGTCAATTATAGATGTGCTATTGTTAGTATTTTTATTATGCTTTAAAAAATGTTATAAATGTTCCCTAACACCCAGTATATAGCTGTATAACACCACCAAGAACATAGTTTGCATCAATATTTAATAGAATTTGGTGATTTAAGATGCTTCACTTTTTTTTCAATAAAACCATTTAAAATTGAATATACATGCAAATACTATGAAGAAGACAATATAAGAACACCTAAGAAATAATTTGTTGCCTAAAAATAATTTTGAATACATATATGAATGCATTGGCTCTTAATGGATATTTTTATATTGTCTGATTACATTATTTTTTTTACTAAAATAGCATAAAACAAAAAGCCATTATATTTCTCTTGCATAGCATATGATAAATGAAATATATTTCAAATAAGTTTACTTTTATTTCCCAGTATTTTTATATAAATTTCTATAAAAGTTATTTCATATAAAGGTTTTATCAAGTCATTATTTATATCCTTCTATTTATGTGTTCAAACTGATTTGTTAGAATAATTTCTTTTTCAAGCATTTTTTTGCTGAGTTTATCAAAGCACTGTTCTATGAATTATCAATTAGACCATTTTTTTTGTTTAAGAGATACATTTCTATCAGTATTAATGACTTTGACTTATCAAGATGTGTGTTTTTTTGGGTTTTTTTTTTACACGTGAAAAAGTAGAGAAATATTTTTTTTCTTTTTTTCAGGAGTTATGTAAAATAGACAATGAGATAAATTTAATTCATGATGAAGGGATTTTTAATCTTTTATCCGTTTGATATCTTCAATGCCAGCGCCACTTTCAGGAATTTTTTGTACTTCATAATTAACATTATTTTATTTTTCAAGTAACTGTTTAATATATCAGTAGAATGCTGAGTCAGAAAAACAAAAATATACCCTATAAAAACCAAGGCCATGATAAATCAAAAGAATTTTTAATGAATCTAGTTTTAATTTACTTTATCCTTTTTAAATATTCTATTTCATCGATAAATCTGTTGGAACTCTTGACATTTAATTATAATTAGTCACTATTATTTATTTAAGCAGAATTTCATTAATAATAAATGTTTAGTTGAAGAGAATTTTTATTATCTTTTTCAGAATTTTTCTTCCCATATTTTCTTGTTTTCAAACAAGGGCTTTTGATTTGAGGCTTAGGGGTTATGGATAAGAAACACCTGAAGACGACCTGAGGGAGACTAGGCCGAAACGTAGTGTAAAAACCTATGAGGACAAAAGTCCGAATAATAAAGTTAATACCTAAAAGCAGAGAGGTTTAAAAGAAACTTTTTAAACCTATTTCATAAAAAGAAGAATCTTTAGTATCAATTGGTCAAAGAGAACCAAATTTTCAAAGCATCAATAATAAAAACAATATAATCATCTTACACTTTTTGATGCAATGGACAAAAACAAAATCAACAATATTTAAACCATTTTTTTTCTAATCTGTTTTCTTGGTCCATTTTCCTAATAGTGTACAAAAGCGTAGTTTCTACCTGTCAGATAAAAAACAAAAATTGCTCTTCATAAATAATAATTACAAATATAAAATATCATTACAGATTCTTAATACTGCATAGCAGTATGAAATGATTCATGTTTCTAGAATACATCACTTATCAATCCTAAAATGCAGCATAGAGACAAAAAACAGTTTACTAATTACATACAATATTGTATGTATTGGGAGGGTGAGGCATAACAATGTTCTAATGTTCAAATAAAGACTCAGACAGCTGTCCATAAAAAAAGCATTGAAAAACTTTATTTCAGAATTTTCCAAGTACAATGACCATAATTTGTTGCATGATTTGTCTTCTTGCTTTTGTTTTCTCTCACTGTGTTGATTCCACTTTAAGTGATCAGATTTATTTTCCTTTACTGTTTGTTGAAGTGGAAAATAAAGTGAGACATTTGTGAATAACACAGATAAATTTATGACTGGCAGTGACAGAGATTGCACAGATGTGACAAAGAGAAAATCTAGGCCAATCTGAAAGATTAATGCTAGGTTTAGAAAAAAAAAATTAATAATAAAATGTATTCCAAGGACTATCTTTGTTAATACTATTTGGTTGGTTGGTTGGTTTTTATTTTTTGTTTTGTTTTTTTGTTTTGTTTTTAAGTTTTATAAAAAAACACATCTCAAAAAATAAAAAGACAAAAAAAAAAGAGTAACAAGACGTTTCTAAAACTGTGGCATCAATTTTTGAAAGTATTCGATTTGTATTGATCAAAATATCAACATAGTAGGTCATTTAAAACCAGAAAGATCATTGAACAGATTTTAGCATAAAGAATATATATTATTTGTAAAAAGAGTTTTGGAAAAAAAATTGGTTTTATTGGCTATTTTTTTATAGAACAGGTTGAAGAAATGTCTAATTTGATTGACATATTATTTGTGAATAAAAATTTAACAATACTTTTAAATGTGGTCATAATTCAAAATAATTCTGAAGATAATATTTGAAAATGGCTCTATGGATGCAATAAAAACCTTTACAAGTTAAAGTGTGATAATGTAAAGAAAATAGACAAAATCCACAATGAAAGAAATTCAAACTGTAAAAAAAATTTTTAAAATAAATGAAAATAAAAATCATGAAAATTTTCTGAATTTTTTTAATGCAGTTCAGTAGATTGAACCTTTTTCAGAATTAAGTATAAACAAAGATATAAGATATGATATAAAAAAAATAGCTCCGGGGAGGTTCATTAAGCCTAGGCAATCAGACTTCGAAATCATAATATGCAAATTCAAATCCCAGTCATTCAATTTGTCTTCATAATTCCCTCCACCTATGGGTTTAATAGCAAACATTGAGCTAATAAAAAAAAAAAAAAAACTACATGCCTATACAATGGTTTTTCTTGGCATTAAATGACCTAAAAGGTTGATATGTCATAAAATACAGACAAATAAAAAAAATAACACAGATTAGAAGTTTAATGTATTAAATTAAATGGTATAACTGGGGCTTCGTACACTCTTAGTATATCCATTATACTCTTTGAAGATTAATGAAAATAATGTAGACTTTTAACTTAACAATTAGATTGAGCATGTTTCTATGGGATTCATAAAGAAGTAAGAATGGGAACTCCATTTGTTTCTTACTTTGTTCCTAGCTGATGAACAATTTAAAAATATATTTCTTTTTCTGGTCTTTTCTGGAGTGGTACATCTCCCTTTCTCTGTCTTGTGCAGTCCATCAGTTACGACGACGATGCGAAGGTCGGTCAGTGTCAGTGTCGAAGGTGACAAGAGTCCGATCAGAGCTCTGAAATCCTGGCTGCAGACATGACACCTGATGGCAGGAAATCCGGGTAGTGGTGCCCGCAGTTGCGCTCGTTTTGCTTCCCAAGGAGCAATAATTTGCTTACTAATGGTATTGGCTGTGCCTGATACTATATTTCTCCAAATTCTCAGATCTTCAGTTTTTTTTTTCTCCTGTCATTGAGCTGGTTTGTGTTCTTCAAATACCTCCTGAAAACGTCCTTGTAGTGCAGCCTCGGCTTTCTAATGCCTTTAATAAAGGCATTTTATGGTATTTCTCACAATTGTCAAAAGAAATAGAGATCAAAAGTAATTTATAATTATGTTTTAAATTTCAATTACATGGTTTAAGCAATTTTTACCAACATTAAATGCTATTCAACATTAATATATGTTCTGCAACACCCTATAAATAAAGACATAGTGAGAAAGATTGCGAAATAATTTTCTAAATCGATTAGATTGACAGTTATTTACTGAAATGCTCTGTACAGTTTATGAAGATTTATGCTGACTATGTCTGCATGACTTTACTTGATGTTATTGAAAATGAAAAAAAGTAAAAACATAGAGAAAAGTAATTAAGGAGAGTCGGACATAAGCTTTTGAGGGCTTAAATCTGTTAATCTCTACAACAAAGGAAAGCTTTTAAAATTATTCTATTATCAGAATACACATTCCTTGATAATAATTGAGGAAAATGTTAGCCTCGTCAAATAAAGAGGTGGTGCCCAGCAACAAACCATCAGGTCACAGATTGTGACCTTTCAGCATTAAATCCAGACATTATAAATTAAAAAAAGATGAAAAATATAATTGATGAAAATATACAGATTGATTTATCACAAAGGAAAATATAGAAATGAAAAGTGTAAAGTTTAAATCACTTATTTCTTGGCATAAAATGTTTTTTTCATCTGATTCTTTTCAACTTCCGTCTTGTCTCTTTAAATGCTCTAATTAGAAAATGGCTTTATATGTTTTTTTAAATTTCTTTCTTTAGATGCAAGCTGATCAAAACTCTTCTAGTAAAACTAGCATAAAACAGTTGTCATGACATCTTAATTAAAAGTATTTATTAGTAGGGATGGGATGAGTAATCAGAATCATTAACCTTAAGAATCATGTATTTTATGGGGAATCAGAATCACATTGCTAAATTAAATACCTTAGATTTATGATTTCTTCATTATGATTCTTTTAAATCAGTCTGATATTAGAAGTCTGATATTAGAAAGAAAAAGAAAGGTGGATCTCATGAAGCAAAATTAATTTTACAACTTCCATAAACAAGTTTTTTTTTCAATTTGTCATAGAACTTTTAATCTACCCTTGTAAGTTTATACTTAAGAATTACTAATTAAAACTTGGTTTCCACATAGTTTACTATCATACTACAAGTTATAAACCAAAAATTGGATAGATATAGATGCATAATAATGTTTTTTTTTACATTACAAATATACAAAAAGTAGAATATTTTTAACAGCATTGTTGATGGTGTCCATTTTAAAGACTTTTATGAAATTGTTATAACTCTATCCAATATGTCTTTTGCTCCAATGACTGTTTGTTGCATAATATAGAATCAGAAATTAGAATTTAAGTCCTAGAAGTTAGTAATGATGAGTGCATGTCTCGACACTTCATTGAAACTGGTTTTAAACTCATCAAAGCTATTACAAGATTTTGAAAGAAATTTTGAAACCTTGGATCAACAACTGCAAAGTCATTTTTGTTCAACACTTTGCACCTGCTGAGATCAAAAATAGGACAACATTTCTTGAACAAATTGTCACTTTTTGTAATCTCAAATATTTGGTCTAGCTTATCAGATTTAAACCTGTGGGATTGTTAGTGATGGAGTCAATTTGAGAACATCTATCATTTACTGTAATAATAGTGTAATAAGGGTTCATATAAGAAGAGGGGCTTTGCCCAATCAAGCAAGTTAAGGCAGATCATCCTTTTTGAGTATGTTTTATGTATATTATTAATGCAGAAGGATTACACTTAGAGTTAAGTATTTGATTTCAATACTGAATATAGTAAAATAAAACCTGCTATATTTCCTTCATTTATAAAATTGTTTGAATCTGGCTTTTTATATCTTTTAAAACCTTACAGATTTATGTAAGAGCTTAACAAATTCATGTAAATAAGTATTTTCTTAACTTTTTTTTTTTTAATCAAGAAAGGAAAAATTGGTATGGTTACTAAATTTGATTTTTCATTTGACTTCACTTTAAACAGTACTAAGATATTTCCACTGACACCAAACTCCTGATTATATGTTTCAAATAAAAAAATGCAAGTTTAGATATCGTTTGAAAATGTGAGTGGAATATGATATTTTTAAAATCTTCACAAAATTTGGCCTTTATAAATTTGTAACTTTTTATGAAGGTTACATTATAATTATTATGGCCAAGATTAATTCACAGCTGCCTTTGACAAGATTTAATGCTCATCATTTACTACCTGCTTGGATAAGGCCTTTTAATCAACAATGAATCTGGAAGTCAGAAATTTATAATTAGTTTCTCAAAGAATGTTTGACATTTCAATTCTCTTAATCAGTAAGTGCTTATATTAACTATTACTTGACATTAGCCATTACCAGTTATGTTAAAAGACCAGAAGATCAAGAGGTCACAATCAATCTTGACAGCTGTAACTTTATATCCACTTCAAAATGTTGCCATAAACCCCATTATATAATATTCAAATCATAGATACACAATTCAATAAATATACAAGATTTTCTATAAAATCACATTAACCCTACCTTTTCCTGAAATTAAACAGCAATTTGTTGTTAAATATGAAAACACCTCTTGAAATATTTGAGACAAAGGAGTGATATAATCTAAACACTTCCTTCAAATATGTAGATTAAAATTCGGTTTTAAGTATTTTTTAATTGTTAAAAAAACATTTACTTTCAAATGTTACTTTGTTCGAAATCTTCTAAGGAGTGAATTTGCGCTCCCTTTGTATATTCAACAAGATACATAGGTTGCCCTTTTTATCTGATCAGATAGGTTAAATAAGGTTTATAAGAATGTTGCATTTTATCTGAAACAAAATTGGACATTTATTTACAAAGATTTCACTTTAAAGCTGCAAAATTCTGGAAAGATTTTTTTTCAAATCTTCTCCATAAAAAAAATAAAATTAAAAAAAAAAAAAATTGGTGCTGAAGGTATACTGATTTGGAGATGCATATACAATCATGTTATTGAGTCAAAATTCAAATATCTTATTTGTGAATATACATATACATAATATATATTTGAATGTACATACTATGATTGAAGATGTACCACTTCAGACATTCCATTAACTTTAAGTGAAAATCTTTTATTAAAACTTTGAAGAGGAATTGCCTGTTCAAATCCATAGACTCTAAGAAATATTTATGGAAGTTTTGGAGGATGCAAATTATCTGCAGACCTGATCATCATCCAAATGGGTATAAAGCATTTACTTCTTGCCCAGTAAGGGTGTATATAAGTATAAGTTGGATGACAGCCACTGAAAATTTTTAATAAAAAATGAAAGATCTATATGCAAATTTACAAATTATTTGCCATAAATATGGTTTATTGACTTATGTTGGACAGCAAGGTGGACCATTGGTAAAACAATGGAATCATATTATGCAAGTTCAAATCCTAGTCAAAACCATTCTATCTGGAGTTAGCTGCCTCAGGTGAATGGGGTTCATTAACTCAGGAGATTAGCCCATCAAGGTGAAGGGCAGCACTGATTTCAAAAGTCTTAAAAAGGTCCTTCAGTTTGGGGGTTGAGCATAGGCCAAGCAACCCTTTCTCGCAAAATATGTATGCTACGGAAGCAGCAAAAAAAGAAATTTGCTGCCCAATGCACCCCTAGGTATAACAGTTGATGATGATGATGATTGACTTATGTAACTGTCAGAATGTAGGTTCCATTATCTTTATATACACACACATATATTGTGGAGACGTAGTTTTGTAAAAATTGGTATATTGAACTTTAACAAGTTCCACTACCAAAAACAATGCCATGAATAATAATTGCACTCATGGCTCAATGGATAGGAGATTTCTCCTAAACATAGACACCGTGGATTCAAGTTGAATGCGTTATACAGAAGACCTCTCATGAGAATGAAATAGATTTATATACAAATTTAGAAATTATTTAAAAATAAAAAATTCTATGGTTTATTCACTTTTGCCAATTTTATAGCCTTTATGTAATAATAATAAATCCATGGCAGGTTTAATATTTTGACAATCAATCTTCCTTGTAAATCATAAAGTAATGTTCTAAAAAACAATAGTCTAGTATTAAATGAAATCATATAAGAATTCTACATTAAATGAACAATAAATATCACTGACCCAAAGCTTCTGCTTTGTTTTAATTAAATTGTTATTTTAGTCATTTCTCAAAGCTTTATCAGTGGATGATATCATCAAATCATTGTCCATCTAACAAGCATATTGCCTATAATAGATCTTTAAAATCAAACATTTACAGTTTTGCCATTTCTGATTATTTGCCAAATGAAACATTCCAGACTGGCATCCCAGCAGTTATTATGTGATTTTAATATAATTACTCGACTCCTACATGTTTTTCAAATTCTCAATTTTTTACCATCAGTGTGTAAAGTGATTTTTTTTATCAGATTTATTTTTATAAAAGATTGCCATAAAAATCCACATTGGGTTTCTATTTGTTTAAACACAACTTTATATTAGCCATTCATATTAATTTAAAAAATACTGAATAAATAATAGTTAATATGTATGGTCAAGTCACGTTGGAAAGTTAAGCAATGCAGAACCTGGATAGTCGTTAGATGGGTGACCACTTAGGAATATCAGGTACTGCACTGGTCCTCCAGGTTTGGGGTTGAAATAGGGTTAATGACCCAATTCTGTAAAAAAAGAGGAAGTTACAGAAACCGCAAGACAATGTCTGTAGTCATTGCGGCCCTATTTTCCCCCCAATCGAATCAAGGGGCTTAAAAAATAGTTAATAAAACAAGGCATGGTATTTTACTGTATTTTTAACAGTTTTCAAGCATATTTCAAATAACCTAATACTTCTTAAAAAGTATTTGGTCATGTCTTCATTAAATTTGACCTTTTGGCATATATTTATAATGAACATATTCTATTTTCAAAATTAATCTACTGAAATACAAATACACATTATATCATAAATCTAAAAAAATAATCATTAAAACTTATAAATTCCTCTAAACAATAAATGGATTTAATTATATAATTATATACTTAGAATTTTTAGATGGTTCGATACAATTTTATTTCAGAGCAACAAATTGGCTCAGTAAATAAATATATTAGTATCTACTAGAAGTATTGCCTGGCTTTGCCCCACGCTGGGGACTTTTTTCAAAAACGCATTGTGTTTGAAAATGATTCATTTTTTCTTTATTTTCAAAAACTCTTCTCCGTTATTTATTTACTTGTTTGTTTTTAATTCAAAAACAGTTCTTTGTATCTTCTCAGTGTTTAAAAAAAATTTTTTTTAAGCAGCAATCACTACTTCTGAAATGCTGAAAGTTGCATTGAAGACACCGGTTTTCATCAGATCACCAAAGTTAAGCAACGTCTAGCCTGGCCAGTAAGTTAGATGACTGACCATTTAAGAATACCAGTGTTCATAGTTCAATTTCATATTTTCTTCTGGAAATATAGCGCCTACTTATCTAGCCATGCGCCGTAATCTGCCGTTATCAGAATAGCCTGGTGGTGCCCATGCAACAAATTTTGCAATGGCCAAAAATATTTATGCATTTAAATCAAATTAAAATATTATGAACAAATGCCAAATCTCACATAACTTTCAACATAGTGCCAGACAGTTATTTCGATTTTATTAAATCTTTCAGTAGGGGTGTGACAATATGCTTTTATTAAAGAACATTCTAGTTGTTACTTGATTATTTTGCAGTTTTACCATTTCTTTTAATTCTGTAGTTATTAGTAGGGCTGTGACAATAGGCTTTAATAAAAAAAATATTCTCGTCACGATTCTAATAACTGGGGCTATCACAAGAATATTCTTTATAAAAGAATATTGTCATAGCCCTACTCATCAGTGACGCATAATGTTTCTTACCATTCCAATCCCCCAGTAAGATTCGAAACTGCAAAGTAGGTGGTGTGAAATAAACACTATAACTGGCCCACAACACAGTTATTCATTCATAATGGAAATTTTCACGGTTTTACACTTAATTACAGCCAAGGTTTTTTCTAGAAACTCATTTTTTGTTATGAATTTTCAATCGTCTTCAGGTGTGTTTGATACAACGCCTATCTCACCTATCTAAGAACACAACTAGATACATAAGTACAGTACAGCTGTTTGGAGTCCATAGATAACTAACACACACACACAAATTACAGAAACACACACCATACACAGACACACATAGAGACAAATACACACATCCATAGACATACACAGATAAACTCACACTGACAAAAACACACATCTATAGACACACACACACAGAGACACACATACACACATCAATAGACACACACACACAGAGACACACTTACACACACAAATACACACATCAATAGACACACACACAGACACACTTACACACAGACACACTTACACACACAAATGCACACATCCCTAGACACAGACACACACACAGAGACATACACACAGATACACAGTGACAAATACACACATCCATAGACACACAGACATACATACACACACACACACAGATACACAGTGAGAAATGCACACATCCATAGACACACACACACATACAGTCAAATACACACATCCATAGACACACAGACATACATACACATACAGAGTCATACACACACAAACGCAGAGATACACACAGTGACAAATACACACATCCATAGACACACACACACAAGTTTGTAGCGAAATCTTGTTTTGAAATTCAAGCCAGTCTCTAACCTGATCAAAAATCAGGCTGGCTGAACACATCTTAGAATTAGATACTTTGAAGATTCTATATACACACCCACACATAATAAAGAATCAAGGTTGAAAATTATATTTCTTTCAAATTCTAGCCAGTTTCTAACCAAGTGGTTCCCAACCAGTGTGCCAGAGGACTACAGAATGATTACTTGCGTACTGCGAACATGTTAGAGGTGAAAGTTACAAGTTGTTGTAGGTGGAAAATAACTTTTATACCATTATAACCAGATGTGTTTGTATTAATAAATACTAACTCATACAAGGCATAACTGTCCCAATGGTGTTCACTACCGATATTCTATTGGGTCATTAACAATGAAATGTCCTATTTAGAACTGATACTTTAATGTATTAGGTCATTAAGAATGAAATGTGTGTCTATCGAACCATGTTTTTGACCAAGTAAATCTCTGGCCGGCTTGGGTAGGAATTGAAACTGCTAACTTCTGACAATGCTCACCTGGAACCGTAGAGACTCCAATGCCTCCATCTGCTATGCCACCGGCCCCAGAGGCTTATCAAGGTTATATCTGTTGGTGTTATAAATCCAATTATTTGCTTTTCTAATCAGGTCCGCACTGAATTTTTCAATTATAGTTCATTTTATTTTTGAGATGAGGCTTCATTATTTAGGAATTAATTCTATTATTCAGACTTTTGTCTTCATCTTGGTAACAGGTTTATGTTTGCGTAACACCATATTGACCCTTTTAGACATGACTATATTGCCAGAAAATAAAGTTATAACATGTGCAATGTAATGAGGAAGTAGGTTTTCTATCAAGGCTTTTTCATTTTGCTCGGTGAGTGCCAGACAAGAATGGTCCCCACCCCTAAACAGCTAACAGAACATCTGGATACCAACCCAAAGAACACACTTACATGGATGAAGGGAAAGAAACCACTTAATTTGATGAAAAGTAGATAAAATCATTTGTTGGTGTTTTTTTTTTAATTTCAATTTTGTAAATTTTTTTTCTTTTTTTTTTTAATTTTTAATTTTTTCAAATTGGGTTGGTGCTCAACAAAAGTAGATATAAACTTTTTTTTTCTTTTCCTTTTCTTTCTTTTCTTTTATTTCGTTCTTTCCTTTAATTCTTTCTTTTTTTCCCTTCTTTCTTTCCTTCTTTTTTTCCTTTCTTTCTTTTCTTCCATTCTTTTCTTCTTTCTTTTCTTCTCTTCCTTTTTTTTCTTTGTTTATTCCTTTCTTTCTTTCCTTCTCTTCTTTCTTCCTTCTTTCTTTTCTTCCTTTTTTTCTTCGTTTATTTCTTTCTTTCTTTCCTTTCTTTCTTTTCTTCCTTTTTTTCTTCGTTTATTTCTTTCTTTCTTTCCTTTCTTTCTTTTCTTCTCTTCCTTTTTTTCTTCGTTTATTTCTTTCTTTTCTTCTCTTCCTTTTTTTTCTTCGTTTATTTCTTTCTTTCCTTTCTTTCTTTTTTTCTTTTATATCTTTCTTTTTTTCTTTTATTTCTTAACTTTTTTTCCTTTTTCTCTTCTTTATTCTTTTCTTTCCTTTCTCTTTTGTCCTTTTCTTTTTTTCTCTTCATTTTTCTTTCCTTTTTTTATTATTCATTTTTTTGTTTTTTTTTTTCTTTTCTTTCCTGCTTTCACTGTTTTCTTTTTTTTCTTTCTTTTTTTTTCATTTTTGGATCTTTGACAGTTTTAGGGTGGAGTCTCATTAGTTCAGAAGTTATAATTAAGTAAAAAGAGAAAACATTATTAAATTTACTTGAACGGAATTTACAAGTAAAAAAGTAAGAATTCTTTACTTCAATGTTTGAAAAATCTGTTTTCAACATTTATACATTTACAAGCTGATAAAATGTTCTGTGGAATGTTTTAGGATTTTCTTGGATTTTATTGAAAAAATGCAACAAAAATTGTTCGTTTTCCTTTGTCATATAAAATAGGTAGATATAATGGATAGCGAAGGTGAGCATTGGTAAAAGCTCAGGATCTGGAATCCTAGAACACGAGTTCAAATCCCAGTCAAAAACCATTGCATTCAAATAAAATAAAACGGCCTTGTGCCAAACTTGGTTGGTGCTTCTCACCAAGTTTATATATAAAATAGGTAGATGCACTGGTAGTTTGCAACCATTTTGTTGCAACAGGACCACTCATAACAATCTTGCAGCACCAACTAAATTTAGCACAAGGCAATTTTTTAAAGTAAATGCAATGGTTTTTAAAATAATCATTTCCAATGAAAACAATTATTCTAAATGGCATTCTACACCCAATAACTTCAAAAATGCTCCACACGCCCATACCTTTAATCAAAAACATTAAAAACCACAAATAGCCACAGCCCAAGAACTTAAACTGATTGAGCAAAACCAATGTGATTTTTGAATTCAGTGAATCAGATTCATCCTAAATCATCTGAAAAAATGACAAGTGGCCACAGCTCAAAAACTTGACCTGATTGAGCAAAACCAATTTGATTTTTGGATTCAGAGCATCAGATTCATCCTAAATCATCTGAAAAAATGACAAGTGGCCATAGCTCAAAAACTTGACCTGATTGAGCAAAACCAAAATGATTTTTGATTTCAGTCCATTAGATTCATCCTAAATCATCCGGCAAAAAAACAGACAACAAATTTGTTGTTGACCAGTATAATCAAACCTCATCTCAAGAATTCTTATAAGTAAAAAGTCTGTATTTATTTTTATGACAACTGTAATTTAAAAGTTGTAAATCAATGTTTTTTGTTTATTTTAGATATATATGGAGTTCCTTTACCTATCTGCACAGAAGGTTATGTTGTGGGTGTGAAAGAATTTATTGAAACAAGACCCCTACAATCCCAGCTGAAAGAAATTCATTTTGTTGACCGTGATATCATTCGAGTAACAGCCATCAAACAAGGTTTTGAGAACTATTTCTCTGAATCTCCAATGGAAATTGAGGAAGATTATGGAGCCCGACCCAAAGAAAGTATTATTTGAAGAAAAGAATACACAATCTTTGACAATTCTGAAAACTGAAATATTTCATTCCAGCTCATCTTAAGGAAAAAAAATATTTTATTCTAATCAATTTGATTTCCTCATTTAACATTAGATAGCTAGTAGGTCAACTAGTATTGATAGGTAGATTCTAAAATTTAAATGGGGCAATTTTTGTTAGCAGATATTTGTTTTAGATGGTTTATAAAAATTATATTCGGGCTAGGTTTGGTTGCACTGCAGATATTTTTTTTAAATAGATTATGAAATTCAAAATGGGGTAAAGTTCATTTTCAGATATTTATTTTATTACAAGAGTTCTTCTAAAAGCAATGTTTCCCCTTTTTTTTTCTCGCCAGAATGGATTGGAGAGGATTGCAAATTGCATTGGTATGATGATTGAACTTCTGTATTCATGATTCTAAAGTCTCATCTCTTTATTGCAGACATATTGACTGATAATGTGAGAATCTAACAAAGCATGCTCTGACATGGACATACGTCAGAAGCAGAGATGTATCATTTAATTCCTACACACAAAAAATTGAACTGATCAACATCCACCGGCTCCTCTTAAATATTTTAAGGCTGATACGGTTGATGTCAGCATAGTTAGGAGGTGGGTTTATCAATTTCATAAAGGCGAGAAAAATGTAAGAAACTGCCGTCTAGACATCCATCCATATAGACCACTTTATTCATCACTGGCAAAAGTGCATTGAGAATGAGGGACGAAAAATAAATTTTGAAGCGTGCAACCTTTTGTGCTCCAGAATCTTTTTTTTTTACATAGTTTCTACCTTTCCAGATATAAACGAGGCATTCATTTTCTGGAGTGATGGCTATGGAGATAGGGGGTCTGGGTCAGTCTTTGTTAATCACATCTTTGTCGCCACCCAGAAATCAATGAAACCATCTTCTAACTGTGCTGGCATCACCTACCCCAGCTTTGTAAACATTCAAAAGGACCCAGTAGATATTGATCAGTTCAATTTTTTGTAGTCAATGATGCGTCTCTTTTTATGATGCACATCTAGAAAGTTTCACCCCTTTAATATCCTAACAATGCAATTTGCAATCCCCTATTATCTATTCAGGAAGAATAAAAAACAAAATAAGAGCTATTACTTTTGGAATGTTACTTGGATGCGTGTATATATTCATTGCTAATTTAGGCAGTGAAGGTGGAAGAGTGGTAAAAAAACTTGGATTTGGGAATTGTATTATATGAGATCAAATCCCAGTCAAAACCATCACATTCACTTTTCACTACCTTAGGTAAATAAGGTCCAAGTAGAGAAAATTATCTAGGTGAAGGTCAACAATAATTAGAAAAATTCCAGAAATGTAATAAGTATATAAAACTAGCCTTATGCCTAACTTGGTTTGATGCTGAGATCAAGTATATATCATATTCATTGATGATTTATTTTGTGGAATAATATTTACTGATTTGTGTATGTTTTCTGCTTTAAACTATAACACTTGCATAAAATAGTGTTTTTATTAATTTTGGGAAATGGTAAAAAAAAATGTAAGCTTTTTCAAGTATATTTGAATTCAATTTAAGGGGGAAAATGTTTTTATGATAAAAAATAATTTCTTGCATATTTTTTTTTTCCTAAAATTTTCATTTAAAACAAAAAGTCAAGAATTAAATCTGGTTTCGCCTGTTTTTTGGAAATAAAAATATTTGGCTTGAGTTTTGTTTTCATTCAAATATTTTATTATAATTAATTCTCTTTATTAACTCTTTTTAAATACAAAACATAAATGATCAAGCTTCATCTTAAGGATTCCAAAGTAAAGATCGCAATAATAATGCTGAACAAAAGATCGCAATACAGACAAAAATATTTCCAAGAAAATAAATTTTCTCAAAAATTTATAAAAACGGGTAAAAAAAAAAAAAAATCGATTTTTAAAAGATTTTCAAAAAATTGTGTTTAAAATACAGCCACAGTTTTTATGAAATAAAACGATTAGGGACCCTCACAATTTTTTTTCATAAAAAGTTTTTTAAGTAGATTTTTTTACAGTTTTTTTTTTTTTTTAATCTAAAAAATCTATTTAGTTTTTATTCATTCTTTAATATTTAGCACAAGTTTAAGGTATGGATGAGGGCCTGAAAACTAGCAAAATGGACTACCTTATCATTTATTATAAGTGATAAAGTTAGTAAGGAAAGTAACTGAATTACAATTTCTGAATTGATGGAGAATTACCTCCCCGTTTTACACAAAACAGAATTACCTCCCTTCTAACACAAAACATGAAGTTCCTTTTTGTATTGAAAATTGTTTTTAATAAAAATCTTAAAGTTTGTTTGTTTGTTTTTTATTTATTTCTATTTTAGATTTGTTTACTTTCGAAATATTTAAGTAGTCGTTCAACCCAAAAATACAAATGGTTATTTTATTGATCCGGTTGAGCCTTTATTGTATTTTTGTTCTTAAACTTTAAAAAGATTGTCAGTCTAACTTATATTAACAGTATCATAGGCTCTAATTTATGACTAGAAAAAAAATCTCTTAAATCTAGGTTTTTAATATATCTGGGACTCTTATACCTGGTTATTTAAAAATGATGATACAGTAAGCTCAAATTTATCAGGTTGTAAACATTGTATATTTGATCTTAACAATACTCTTTAAAAATCACATCAAACATTTTTCGTTTTAAATTAAAAATAATATTAAACATAATTTACTTTTCAAAAACAATGAATCGGTACAAGTGGAGATTAGAGATTCGCGTTAAAAATATGTTTTGAAATAATAAACGCTCCCGCTCCCCAAAGACTAACACTACACAATACGCATGCTATTTATTTGCGTGTTCTTTCGTTTATATTGTCAATTTTCACGATATTTTCGAGATAATTTTAAATTTTTACAAACATTATTTTTTTTTTTACTTTATTTGGTTAATTAAAACTTTTTTTGCATACATACTTTTTTTTTCAATTTACAACAAACATTTTAACGACGTGCGTGTGGTGGTGGTGGTACTGGTGTGGTGTGTGTGTGCGTTTCTCACTTTTCCAATAAATGTTTATTTTAAAAAATTATTTCTCACATTTACAATAAATATTTATTTTTTAAAAATATTTATTTTTAAAAAACACGCATGATGCGTAGTGTTAGTCTTTGGGGAGCATGTATTATTTCAAAACACATTTTTAACACTAATCTCTAATCTCCACTAGTACCAATAAATCTTTTTTTGCTTGTTTTTTTTAAATTACTCTTAATTATAGATTTTATATTTACCACCACCCAAGCCAACTGCCTCTGAAAATATGGTAAAATTGCTGGTGAGCACAATTGACATTATTAATAGAACTTTTATTTTTCAGTGCTCTCTCTCTCTGCAAACAAACAGTAAAAAAAAACAAAAAAAACAACACTAACACTGATTACCAAAAAAAAAAAAATTAAATAAATAAAAAACACCACACAAACAAAAGAAAACATGAATTTTTAAATTTATTTTGAAAATAATTAAGGGGTACAACTAAGTACACAACAGTCAACACTAACAGTAACAAACACTCTCAATCTCCCCAAAAATATTGACAGTATGTTTACAAGGGCTTAAACCTCTAAATTCAAAATAAATCGTTTAATTAAGTCAGGGGAGGGTTCTTTAACTTTTTTTTTGATGGGGTGAGAGTGAATACAACCCAAAACACCACTCTTGTAACTGTTAATCCGTTTTTAATAGTCAAAATTTCAAAAAGCCCTCAAAATATTTATTTTCATGGAACTAGACTTTCATAATGCACCCTTATCGTTTAAAAAATGTTTATTTAAAAACATATTTATTTTTTATTTATTTTATGGAACTTGTGCTGCGTGTAAAGTCGCGGCAAAAATCCCTCAATTTCATACTTTCATACTACCCACTTCTATGGTTTAAATTTATATTATTTCGTCTTTTGTTTAATTAGGTTGCATTGCCGGTTGGGCCTTTTATCCATTCCATTTTTTACACAACCCCAAACGCGTTGGTCTTCGACAAAAATACCAAAATAATTAGTTCTATTTAAACTATGTTATTTTCATAATAATTAAAAAGCATTAGAAATGAATTTAGTATTAAAAAAAACGCATTAGAAATGAATTTAGTATAACAATAGAATTAGAAATAAATTTAGTTTAAAAACAAGCATTAACTGCTTTCCGATATACTAGACTTTCTTTACCTTTTTTGTGCCAAGTCCCTGGCAAAGTTGGGTAATATTTACCAAATTGTCTTCTAAAAACTTATAAAAGTTAATAATTACATTCTCAAACACACGTGCGTCAATCAAGTAATTAATAACGGTGTAAACTGAAAAACTGTCCAGGTTATTGAATCAATGACTTACGCCAAAACGGTGTAACCTATGAAAGTGTCCCGTTTGACAATAATGCAAGAGTTTTTGAACATTTTTTTTTTGGCATTAAACTGCAACGAGAAGAAAGAGAGAAATGAAAGAAATAGAAATTATCGTGAGAGACTAGAACAAAACCTTTAAACCCTAAAGAACCTATATATCGGCCCTTGGCGGAGGCAGCGTAAGGCAAAAGAAGACACACACAAATTTCACATCCTCCTTTGAACTGAACTCTGACTTAGTAATATTACTAAGTAAGTAGTCACAGAGTTGTTCATCAAAAAAATGTATTAGAGTTGAAATGTGTGTCTATTTTTGCCTTTAGTTATCAAGGCCGATATATCGGCCCGAAATGGTTGAAAAAAGGGGAAAAGGAGGAGAAAGAGAAGAAGGATGTGGTAATAGAAAACAATAAACTATAGCTAAACAACTTGTCAAAGAATGAAAAAAAAATTTTTCTTTCTTTTTTTAATGTTAATTCTTGTTAAATGCTATACAAAATAAAACTAAAAAAATATAAAAAATTTCGTATTCTTTTTCCTTAATTTTTACCGCGGGTTTAATTTCAAAAGTGAAACAAAACTAAGACAAAACTTTTCAAATTTTATTTATTATTACAAAAACATAAAAAATAAAGAGTCGTTTATTTTTCTTAATGAATTTTTATGGCTAAAAATGAAATCCGATCCTTTTACTTTAAAAAAGAAAAGAAAGAGTAGACAAAAATAAACTTTTTTTTCAATTAATCAAAAAAAAAAAACCAAATACGAAAATATTTCTCGATCAATTTATAGAATCAATTTAAAAAACAAAACACATTTTACTTTCATTTTTATCCTAGAAACAAATAAACTGTTTTTTTTTTAGTTTCTACGTCGAAAAAAAAAACGAAGAAAAAATTGGTGAGTGAAAAAAAAAATAATTAAGAAATAGCGAAAAAAACAACTTTTTATTTTTCAGTAGCATATTAACCCGGCGTTGCCCGGATTTCTATAAGCAATGTATGATTATAAAGCAAGTTTATTGTTTAAAAAGTAACAAAATATAGTGTCAGTCAGTGATTTTAAACTTCGTTCCCGCTTTTTTATAATTAATCCTTTCAATCATAAAGAACCGATATATCGGCTCTGGCGACTTATGGCAAAAGAAGACACCACACACACACACACACACAACAATATTTCAACCTCCACCTTTCGATCCTGTCTTGATAATATTACCAAGTACTCACTCAGAGACGTTCTATTAAGGAACCATATTAGGGTTGAAATGTCAGTGTGTCTTTTTTTTTTTTTACTTTGGTTACTATAGGGTCAAAAGGTTTATTAGTATTTAATCGATATTTTATTTGGTAAAAAAAAAGGGATAGAAAAACTAAATTAGAAAAAAATTTGTCAACTTTAGTGGGGTAGAGGTAATTGAGGGCACCCAGCCAACCCCACACCACCAGCCAGTGTCGTCGTAATTAGCGGCCTCGGCCTCCACACAATAATTTACCTTTCTTGTCGTTGCCCTAGGGTCCCCTTTAACTCTCAGAATACAACTTGCGGCCTGCCCCCCTCAACAAACTTAAACCTTTCGTTTCGACTCTAAGGGGCCGATATATCGGCCTTAGTAACCAAAGGCAAAAGAGACACACTGACATTTTTTACCCTAATATGTTTTTTTTAATAGATCGGCTCTGAGTGACTACTTGTTAATAATGCTAAGTCAGGCTCCAATGTTGGAGGTTGAAATATCGTTGTGTGTTGTGTGTCTTCTTTTGCCTTTGGCCCCCAAAGGAAGATTGCGGGGTCCCTAGCAGTAGCCAAAGAACTCCATTCCAAATACCCATGCAAAATAATCCTTTTATTGACCATTACACCCAGTGGTGTGTTGGGCAGCAACAAAGTCCCTCCACTTCTGTCAATCCTGGGCCATCCAAGCCAGCTTGCCCCATGAAAGCCGCATATCCTCTCTTTCTCCTTCCACTGTTCTTCTCCAGGTCTTTTTTGGTATTCCTCTCCTCCTTTTGGCATCTAGGGTCCAATATAAAGCTATTTTAATGATGGATTGAGGGCCTTCCCTAAGAACATGCCCAATCCATCTCCATCGCCTTTTTTTAATGATTGTTCAAAAAATAATCCTTTGGGAAAACATTAATATCTTAGTAACAAATAATTTCCGACGGAAAAGAAATGCGACAGTGTGTTGTATGTGTCTAAAGGATTTCAGAGAGCATGTTAGTATCTTTCTTTGTGATTTCATGCCTATCCTATAAAAATTCTGATTTTTTAATTGTTTTGTTTTTTACTATTTTTTTTTTGTAGACCATTTTTCTTCATCCCAAACTGTCTTTGATTTGAAACGGAGAGAATGCCATTCAGCAGAAAGTTACATACTTTGATGAAATACAACAAATATCAATCATTTGATGTTAGACTCACACTTGTGTAATCTAGAACTTGAAACTTGTTCTGGGTTTCCCATCAAAAATCTGAGGCCTTCTTTCCACACAAAAAAAAACAGTTTTGATATTAATCATTTAGACTCTGACTTAGCAAAATTACCAACTAGTCAATCTGAGCCATTTTATTAGAGAGTCATATTTAGGCCAAAATATCAGTGTGTCTACTTTAGTCTTCAGTCGACAGGGCCAATATATCAGCGTTTCAGAGTCCAAAGGTTTAAGAGATCTTGGGTATCGAAGGTGAAGAAGTAGTAAAAGCTTGAACCCTGGAAAACATACAAGTTCAAATCCCACTCAAAACCATTGGATATTCTTTCAGCTGCCTTGGGCTGATGAAGCTCATTAACCAGAAGTAACTCATCTAGGTGTAAGGATAACACAGATTTAAGAACCCATATAGATAAAATATTTACTCAAGAAGAGTAACTCATCTTGGTGAAAGACAACACTGATTTCATTGTCTTGAAACATAATGAGTGCATGAAACTGGTCTTGTGTGTATCTTGGTTTAGTGCTGACCAAGTATATATCATATTAAGAGATCTTGGATTTTTGGGTTATATTGTTGCTATCTTAATGAGAGATCAAATTTGTAAAGATACAAACTTTCAGTTTATAAAACATCATTCATGATGACAGGAAGATCAGACTAAGTGTAGATAAATGTTTATTCAGATAATTTTACAAAAAAAAATCCATTTTTTAATAAGTCTTCTTTTGGTTTCTACTTTAAGTTTTAATCTTTCAGTAACTTGATCACATGAGGCACAGATCAAATCTGGTTTATTTCTCATGTCTTTCATAGAAGTAGATGTTCTTATTCTTTAACGTAGGGTACTTCTCATCTTTGGAAGAGTAGTTCCAGTCTCTCTAAGACAATTTGAGATCTTATCACTAGACTTGCTAACACATGGGGTACTTCTCATCTTTGGAAGACTAGATCCAGTTAGGCCCACACTTGTGTTAGAACTTAAGATTTGTTCTGGGTTTCCCATCAAAATTCAAGATTTTATAAAAACAAAACCTGCTAATATGAGTCTTCAAAATTCTTGATTAATCCTAACCCTAACCGTTTCCCAAAATTAAACATTTGGTTTTTATTCACCATTCTACCAATATTTTCACAAAACTATTTGGCTATGGATTCAACTAGAAAAACACGAAGCTCTGCCAAGAAAAAAACTGTAAATTCTGTCCCTTCCTTAAATGCTAGCAGTTCCTCACTTTCACAAACACTACAAGATGATTATATCTCAAAAGATTATCAGTATAAGCCAGACAAACTATTAAGACATAATTCTTTAAAGTATAATCCTGCTAGCCATCAATTACTAAGTAATTCAACTTATTTACCAAGTGAAATGGCTCTGAATTTCAAATCAACTCAAGGGTCACCATCTCGTAGGAGTCGTTCTGCCCATTCTTCTTGGAATACGAGTCCACACTCTAAACAACGAAAAGCCAATTCTCCGTTACACATGGAAACTTCCAGCAATTTCTTGTCTGGGTCATCTGACCAATCCGATCTTAACATACCAACTTTTTCAAAGCTCTCCACAAAACAATTTCGAAATATGGATTTGTCTCATTACTCGAAGCCCTATTCGTATGAATATACTGATTTCAAATCTCGCTCTAAGATCTCATCGACAGGTCCCGTGAAAGCCTTGCACAGTTTAGGAAAATTTAAAACTGCTGACTTGGATCCGACATTACAAAAACATCATAGTTTAAAACTTCAGCAAAGGAGTGTTGATATTTCCCCTCTTTGGAGATTTTTACTTTCTAAGTATCACCAGAAGTTGATTGATATTCTTGAAGAAAAACTCCAAGAAACCATTCTATTGAATGTTACAAAAAACCAGGTTATCTTTCGTTGTGTTCAGGTGGGCGTAGTTGAATCATTCTTCAAATCTGTTCCATCTTCAATCCAGTTTGATCCTCAACAGCGATCCTGGCTGAAAGCGAATTCTAAAAAATGGCACACTTTAATCAAAGACTTGCAAAAAAAATATACATGCGCCATTTTTACCGAAGACGACTTTGCAGAAACCCACGTATGTGCATTTGAAGGAGAATCAGAGTTGATCTACTCTGAGCTGTCGGGGCTTTTGAATCGGAATTGCAATGATATAAAAATCTCGCCTCACGTCAAGAAATTTTTGGATCTGAATAGGGAATTCTCCGATTTGAAGCTAGAGACATCGGACCGAGGTGAGCTCTGGATACGTGATGCATCTGAATCACGACTTGGTCAACTGATGGAGAAACTTGAAGGAGTTTCTTGTCAAAGTTATATAATTAACGAGAAGCAATTTCAATTATTAAATGAATGGAAAAAAGATGAATTGCTGCAAATTGAAAGAGAGTTTAAAGTGAAAGGCTGTCCATATCAACTGGAAAGGCTCGGAGACTCATCATTGGTTTTTCCTGTCAATGATATTATAAGCATTTCTTGTGTCGTGAATAAATATCCGGAAAAGATCCCTGCAGATACTCTTATCTTTATGGATTGGCAAACAACCACTCAAGCAGGTAGGTATCTTTTTTTTTAAGTTTTAAGTTATAGTGGGACAATTTATATTTTTCATTATTTTTTCTTTCTCACTTAAAAATAAGCAGTAGATATGAATAGAAAAATTTAACTTAAATGACACTATGCCAAATATATATATATATATATATATATATATATGCTTTTCTTGAACCAGACTAGTCAGCATACTCTAAGAATGTTGCACAGCTTCCCTCTCACTTTTCACTATTCTTCTCAAAGTTGTTCTTGGACTTCCTCTCTTTCTTTTGCCATCATGTAGACAATATTCCAAATCGGTAGTTCCCAACCTATTTTGGGCCATGCCCCACCTAGGCATTTCTAAAATCCTGATGCCCATCTTTGTGATATTTA
>JAUZSX010325575.1:0-11382 GCA_034780655.1 Idiosepius hallami | reverse complement strand
TTAAAGATTGTTTTTGGATTTGGAGAAAAAAAAATCTATATTTCTAAATTATATACCTGTATAGCATTTCATAATAATATTATTACAAGTTTATGGAATTAATTTCCTCAGAAGGAATATTATAAAAACAAAACAAAAAAAAAATCCCTCATTTCTTTGATCTTAGTCACTCTCTCTTCATTTAATTTCCAAATTAAAACTCTTGTCTATATTTCCATATCAACTGAGAACTACTGAGAGTATGATAAAATTTTCAGCTAAAACTTATGACTTTTATTAAAGTTATTCCATTTTCTACACTCCATATTCAATGATATCTTCACAATGTTTCAACCAATGTCCTCCATGTTGACTTGTCGACTAAAACCCTTGGGAAAGGTATGAATCCCCATCTTCCCTCCAGCTATGAATTAAATAGGGCAACTTGTGTTATTAAAAAAACCCAACTATGTGTGTATAAAAATGACCTAAAAAGGTTGATACGTTGTTAAACACTAAACAAATAAACATTTATTGCCCCTCTTTCCCCCATCTACTGTACAACTTATTTGATTTTTTGAATGATAAAGTTTCATTCAGCTTCTATCTTAGCTGTTGAACATTTTTCTGTATATCATGAAAGACTTGACATTGAGTAAGGCACTTACACATGGTTGGTTGAGCTGTCAAGATTAATAAAATGATGAGGCTGATGGTGATGATTATGCTTGTTATTGCAGGGTTTTTTATTTACTCAATTGCATTGAAATCTCTTATTACACAAATGACCTAGATTAAATTTCTCTTTTAAGTCTGTTACTTTATTACTTCTGCTGATACAGTCTTTTATGCTCAACAGTTATTTGTTGTGGTTTTTCATGCAAATAAATCCTGTTCAAAAAAAATTCTATTTATTTATAATAAATATTAAGTTTTATTAATGCTATAATGATGCATTAAAGGTATCAGTCAGTTATATTTCGGAGACAAAACTCCATTTTCAAACTACTGGTCTTCCCTCAAGCGTGTCTTTGTTGCTTACTCTGTTATATTCATTGCTGTTTTAACTGTTATTGTTTTATTTTAATGTACATCCTTCTTATTTAATTTTATATTTTTAACTGTTATTGTAGGTTTTTTAAATGCAAGTCCTTTAATTAAATTTAATTAATGAAATTACAAAAGTATACAACACCTTTTTTTTTTACTAGAAGTATTGCCCAGCTTTGCCTGGGCACCAGAGACTTGCCACTAAGTAAGCCTTATTATATAGGAAAGCAGTTAATGCTATTTTTTAATACTAAATTCATTTCTAATGCTTTTTTTCTAAACTAATTTCAAATGCTTTTCTCTAAGGTATTTAAGAAAGCCTTAAGCAGTAGCATACACATGCAAATTTTAGTAGTCTGAATCATTTTTAAAAAACTTTTTGAAAATAAGTAATGTGGTTTCATTTTCTGAAGAGCTACTGGATGTAGGGTCTTATACAATCATAACAGCCTTATGTTATTCTTTTGAAAGTTAACATTTTTTTTTAAATTCAATACATTTTGAAATATTAAACTGTTTTAAATTGAAATATAAGTTAATTTTCATTAAAAGATTTTGAATTATAGAATGAGTTCTTTTTTTAATTTCTGAAAAGGAAAATCCTTTAAAAGATAATGAAATAAAGTGCTTACGTAAGTTCTCCTAAGTTGGGTAAATAATTGTAGAAAATGGCATCGTTTGTTGTAATACAGGTTGTTCAAAATATTATTGTGCACTATGGGTTTATAAAATTTATAAGTCTAATGTTATGAATAAACCACTAATTCAAAACTTAGTTACTGTTTTTGAAAGTATAATCCATTTCACTTAGAACTACTTTTACTTCTAAATAGAAATTTGTTGAATTTCTTTAAACATTTTTTAAACAACCTTGTTAGAAAAAAAAATAGAATATACTAGAAGTATTGCCCGGTTTTGCTTAGCGCTGGGGATTTGGCTCTAAGATAATTAGGAAAGCTTACAGGATGACACACAATGTTTTTTTATACTAAATTATATACTATACTAAATTTATTTTTAATCTTTTTTTAAAACACTTTGTGTTTGAAAATGAATTATTTTTATTAAATTTAAAAAAAAATGTTTCTCCATTATCTATTTATTTTTAATTCAAAAACATGTCGTCGTATCTTCTCTGTTTTAAAAAAAAAAAATTCTAAGCACCAATCTACCCGTCTTTGATTGAAATGATTTATACAGTCAAGTGTCTGCTTGATCTAACCACGTGCAGTGCTCGTAAAACGGAAATTCTAAACCGGATGTAGAATCCAATCACACAAGACAATCTCATTCATATAAGTCTATAGATATTGTTCTTGTTTTTATCTATTAAAACTTATCGGTTAAATAATTTGACTTTGCTTGGTTAATTAAAAATAAAATGAAGATTGAAGATTATTCATTCAGTATTTGTAAAATTGTCGGTAAAAAAAACAAACAGTTGCAATGCAATAATATAAGTATTTTTGAAAATTTTAGTCGCCACTTGGAAAAATCACTTATGAGTGTTTTACTTGCAATGTAAAGAGTTGTGTCCAGGGCCGGGCTTAGTGCCCCTGCAGACCCTACAACTGCGGGGGAGGTGCAAGCTCCCTTCGGGTTGCAAGGCTCCTTGACTTCACAGATCTTCTGTAGTGCAAAAATTACCAAAATAATTAAGATTAAATAAGGGGAATCATTATAACACTTATATGATGAAATACACATCTATCAATCTATCTCTCTCTCTCTATTTATATCTATATATATGTATATATGCATATATAGACTTTGATCAAAGCCTATATTATGTTGTGTGTGTGTGAAAGTTGCCTTTTTTAGGATAAGGGGCCGCAAGGCGCATTCTGTGTCAGGGCTGCTGTGTGGCTATGCATGGCATTGGTTGTGTCAAGTAAACCAACTAAAATTTCTATGACTACAAAGTTAGAATTTGTTTATTACAAACAACTACAAATTGTTTAGTGACCGTCTGCTTTTTCTTTTGTTCTTTTCAGGTTTACTTTGTCACTGCAATGGTTGCCAAAACAAAACTTGCCAAACTACAAATGGACTTTGTTATACACTTGTAACTCGTAAACAATATGAAGACGTCTATACATGGGCGTAAGTATTGAAGAAATAACAACCATTGTTAACTTGTTTTGTTTCAGAGCTAACTAGAAACTCACAGGACTCCTCCTCCTCTGTCAATTGAATGGACAAATCATGTTGGCTCTCTTCTAAAGTTGATATTGGGTTTTTACAAAAGTTACTCCAATTCCATATCCATTAATACAAGTTCAAATCCCTGTCAAAACAATTACATTCACTATCAGGTGTCTCAGACAGATGAGATTTGTTAAATAGAGACAGTATTTCATCTAGGTATAAGGATAACACTGATTCGAAAATTGTGTGTTAATTGTGATCCATCAACTCAATGAAAGTAATTCATCTAGGTGAAGAGCAACACCGATTTCAAAAAACTAGGTATATAATGAGCATGTAAAACTGGCCTTGTACCTAACTTGGATTGTGCAATACCCCAATCTAATGTGATAATATTTGAAAAAATAGAGCTTGAACCCAAAATCATTAGATTTGATTTTTGATTACTTCCTTAATTTTATAAAAAAAAAGAAAATTATTTGGTAGATTCCAGTGGATAATTTGCTTTCATTCCTATCAATCAAAATTTTTTTTTTTTAATTCTTTACTTTGACTTTTAAGCTAATTTTATTTGAAATTTTTATTGGTTAAAAAGGGAAGCATCGAAATATCTACACTGAAACATTGTGTTGAAGTATTTTTGTTCTAATATGGGTATTAGGTATGATCATTGGGATTGGACCAATTCATTATAAATGAAAGGGGAATTAAACCCAAACAATCATAGAACAGGGAGGACATAATTCACCCTATTTAATGAAGACAGATAGTGAATTATCTCTTTACAAAATTTCAGACTACAGAGACCTGCCTATTACTATTGATGTTATTGCTGATACTACAATTTCACAAATGCTTACTACAATCTTTATGGAATCTGTAGATGAAAATTGTTGTTTGTTTATTTATTTATACATATTTATCATGTCACACTGTGAGAATTAAAGACTTAAACATGTAGCTTGCATTGAGACTTAAAGTCATGGATGTCAGATTGCCTTTATTATTTTTAATTGAAATTCTGATGCTCTACTGAGTGAGCCATTAGTGTGGTATAGAATCCTTATTTTCTCGTCTTATTCATAAAAAAAAACTAGATTTTTGGTAACTGATTAGAATAATTATTTGAAATTTTTTTTTGTTAATTAATGTATGAAATTTACTAATGAATTATGTGAAAAAAAAGATATTTAAAAGAAAAATTTATTAATTTATTTTAAAAACCCATTATTTTTAATGGACATGTACACTAGTATAGCATAAAATAGATTCACTGCTTAATATTCTAAAATAAATCATGACCAATTTAATTTTGTCATTTTAAGTAAAGTTGTAGATTTTTACCATGAATTATGGGTTTATTTTTGTAATATATATTATTTAAGTTTGACCTTAATGCCATAGGTGGCTATAAACCTTAATTTTTCTGCAGTTGTATCAGAAAATTGACACCAATAAAGATACTAGATTTTTTACAATGATGCATACTCCTGGATAATTATTTCAAACATTGCATTTTCTATTACATTCACTTTTCAACTAACCATTTGTAAAGGTATACATTCATTTTTCTCTCCCTGCAAGAGTTAAATGACTATATGTTGATAACTGTGCACTATGTTATTAGGATGTAAAAATCATAAGTTTGCTATAGAAACTTATGCATTTTTAAATCAGAAATACCCTTTCTCCTTAAATAATAGCTATTAACTGTTCAGTCTATTAAAAAAAAAACAATTTTATTTTTTTGAAGTTCTGAGAGAATCTATTAGCTCATTAAGAATAAAATGTCTAATTTAGAACTAGTACAATATCATAAGCTTGGGTCAAGGTGACAAAGACCTTAGATAACCTCTTTAGGTAGGGCTTTGTGTAGGACGCAGTTTGACTGTAATAAGAATATTCTTTAATAAAATCATATTATCACAGCCCTACTAATAATAACTACAGAATTGAAGGAAATGGTAAAATAGCAAAACAGTCAAGGAATGACAAGAATAGACTTTAATAGATACATCATAGTCCTAATGATAACTTTAAATGAAGTTATCTTGTGTAAGCAAGGTACAATATTTGTGCGGTTATTAATAGTAACCTATTAAGATTGTATTTTCAAAAATAATGATTGGAGTTTTTATTATTTTTCTATATTTTGTGTGTACAACCTTCCATACATAATATGTTCCATATTCTGCACAAATTTCCATCTTGTTCAATCATTTGGAAACTTGGAACAAGAAAATCAAATTACAATCCTAATATTGTGTTTTTGAAATGTATCTATTATTGCTTCTTCAATTGAATGCACCAAATATTTATGTCACTGTTTATTTTGTTTTATTTATTTTTTTACTTCAGTCTATGTCCATGTTTATCATTCTTTCATCTACACCTGCTATTATTTATTCACCAAGATATATTATTTAATATCAACTCAAAAAACATTAAATAGGAATAAAATCTATTATAAAATAAAAATCAGATCATAGCGGTTAATTTTAATGTTATTAAATTCTATTTTCTCTATATTTTTTCTAGTTCTTCAATCCTTCCTTATAAAAATTAGAAAAAAATCATAATTTACATAAAAATTCCTTATGTTTGAATTATTAATTTAAAATAGGAATTACAAAGTAGACCTTCATGGAGATTTGCTCTCTCAAAATGTTCTTGTAAGAAGAATTTTCATAAGAATGTCAGAGACATTTCATGGATCTTAGATTATTTTTTCTATGTCTGGCTCAAAGTAGACTAAAAAATATATAAAAAAAGTGAGTAAAAAAGCAGTAGGTCAACAAACAATAGTTGTAAACTAGTGAGTTGAATTAATCAACTTGTATTGTTTTTGTAGGTCAGCTGTTAATGTCACAATAACTACAAAAAGAAAAAAAGGAAAATAAAATATAACAGAAAATAATTTTGTGTTTCAAGAAAAAAGAAATTAAAGGAAAAATAAAAAAAAAAAAGATTCAACTTCTAAAAAAATAAACTTTTTATTTTCCCCAACCAAATAACTAACCTTTGCAAATTATATTATATTCACTTGGTGAGCTGCACCAACCAAGTTTGGCACAAGGCCATTTTTTAAGGTGAATGCAATGGTTTTGATAAGTATTTGAACTCGCATACCAGAGCATTCCAGAGCCAAAGCTTGCTCCAGCTTCGCTGCTCCTTTGCAAATGATATATTCATAATATTTTGAATATAAATTCTATATCTATAAATTAATACTTATTAAAAAATACACAATTCACAATCCAATCTAAATTCACTTTCATTACCAATGTTTTTGTATATCTGTTTCTATAAATTGTAATGATAATGAAAATTGCTAATAGATTATTAACTTCAACTAAGGGCAGTGTTTTTAGTGCAATTTGAATTGATTTCATGTGAATTTTAAATTCTTTTATTTAAATGTTAATAAGTCATCAAGGGAAGGAAGGGAATTGTCATAATAACCTCTCTTTTCATCATGACATTTTTTTTCTTTTTTTTTTTTTGCATTAAGATGTTGCCAAAGAAATAAGTGATCCTTGTCTGGGATTACCCAGCCTCCTTTCCTCCCAAGAAAACAAGACACTGGTAATGGCTAAAGTGCATCTGTACTTTCTTAGAGAATTTATTAACTCAATTTATTATGTGGGTAGGTGTTTGTGCGTATTTACAGAATAGAGAGAAACTGGTCTACTTAAATAACTTTCTAATATTAAAATTATCATTTGGTTTATATTATAATATCAGGTGGATGTCTGCCTGGGATAGTGGTTAGGCAGTGGGGCTTTATAAATAATGTGCAAGTTTGAATCCTAGTTGTTCTGTTAGCATTCATATTTGGACTAATACTCTTGGGAAAGATATGATACCCTACATTTCTCAAAATTGATTGTTCTTGGTATTAAATAACCTAAAAACGTTAACATGCTATAAAACCAAAACATTATCAGTTTATCAAATGCTTACCAAAGCCTGTTCTTCATTTATGGCTTTTTACTCAAACCAGGGGTCTCCATAATATGGCCCGTGGGCCAGATCCACTTGATAAAGTTTTTAATCTTGCCCATGGAGTTCATATGAAAAATGTAAAAAATACTCAGAAAAAATATTCAGAATGAAGATGCATGAAAATAATTTTGTTTTTGCTAATCCTAACGAATAATGATAAGAATTGAAAAGATTTTTGAAAGTTAATGTACTAATTCAGACTTCAGAAATAAATGCCCTGTTTAGCCTGTTGAATTCACTCACTGATTATAGGTCAAGTTTTTTTTTCAAATTTTTTCTGCATAGTCCTAAAAAATCGGCAATGTTTCCTGTTTGGAAAACTTTGGATACTCCTGATGTACACTTATATAGACGGTGAATTTTTCGGTTTAAAGACTTTTAGTACAAATAAAAGCTTTTTTTTTTCTTTTTTTTTTAAATTTTCATTCTGTACAAACTTCTTTATTCCTTTGGTGTAAAAACTTTATTCAATCGCAACATTTGAACTTGTCACTTTTAAATATTTTGCCTCTTGTGAACACTTTCAAGGGAACAAACAGTCTAAAGTGGTAAGGTCTGGACTGTAAAGGAGTGTAGGGAGCACTTCCCAGTTCAGTTCATTAATGGTCTTTACTATTTGACTGCTGTGTGAGGCCTTGCATTGTCATGATGCAAGATTACATATTGATGATCCCTGAGTTTGTTCTTTGTTTTTCTTGATATGCCTCAGCAGTTCATAGTATTTGGCAATGTTCACAGTGCTTCCTAAAGAATGAAATGGTGATTACACCTTGCTTATCCCAAAAAATGGTCAGCATTACCTTCTTTGATCAGCATCACTTTCCTTGTAGACTGTTTGGTCTTGAATTTTTATTCATGTTTCTACTCCATATACTGGCATTTTGACCCAGTGTCAAACTCATGTCTCGTCATATGTGACCACTTTCTTCAGAAAATCATCGCTATTCTTCTCATCGTAGGATAGACACTGCAGGGGCAATTCCACACTCCTCTGTTAGTGCTATGCAGTAATCATCTTTAGCACCCACTTGCAGCTGACCTTCAAGATCATCAACATTTTTGTGTGCTTTCTCAACAGACTCCTTGCAAGGTCATCCACTGTCACCTTTCTGTCGCACTGAATTACATTATTGACTGATTTGATCATCTCAGGAGACCTCGCTCAGGCCTCTCTTCATCCTCAACACTGCTCCGTCTTTTTAAACAATTGAGCCCACTTGTAGACATTTTTTTTCTGCTAAAATATGCAGTATCATACGCAGATGATATTCTCTTATGAATTTCAACTGATTTGCACCTTTCAGTAACTCAAAACTTGATAACTGACTGTTGTTCAATTCTGGAGCATGATTTTTTGTCACCAACGCTCTCAAAGTTTTTTTAAACTGCAAAAGAAACTAAATTTATGTAAAAAAATCTTTTAAAAATTCACCTTATTTATTGAATGACCTTCATCAATGAAACTTTGTGTCTTGGAGTGTTCATAAGATAATGTCTTAAATAGGTGTTTTGGAATACAACAAGTAACAAAAACCAATAAATGAAAAGATCAGCTTCTAGAAGGAAGGTCACTATTAAGGTTAAGAGTAAAACTATGAAAATTGCAAATAAGAACTCTTAACTGTGTCATGGGCCAGCCATTAGAGTATTTGTTTCACCCAACAGGGTCTGCAGGTTTGAACCTTGGGTATTTAAATGCTAACAACATGACATATCACTGATCAGATCCAATTGGGTTAAAGCAGTTTATAGCACTATTAAAGATTTTGCCTTTAATCTTAATATAATTTGGTTGAAATATATATTTTTGGCCATAACTAAAATTTTCTGAGTTAAGTGGGCAATGCCAGGCTATGCTGCTTTTCTTTGAATATTCATAATTCTGAATCCTTACCAGGAATTAATATTAGAATTCTAAAATTATTTTTTATTTTCAGTTTAGTGTTCAAAATGTTTGAGTTAGTCAAATATACACATTAAAATCTAATAATATTGAAGGTAAGAACTTAATATCAATTGATTGAAGTCACATAATTTGATAATAAAACTAACTCTTTGTTTAAAAATACCTGCAAACAGGGCAGCTGCAGTAACAACACCAACATCACAAAAAAAAAATTACTTAATTGGGGGGGAGGGTCTAGTACCGACCTCTCGATATATTGAAGGCATGTTAACGGAGGCTTACACCCCTAACTTTAATTATTTAAATGTTTTAGGTCGGAAAGATGGCTTCAAGCCACCCATCTCACTAGACCTCCCAAAATATTGAGGGTGGTACTTTAATAGGTTCTCTACACCCTTTAACCCCCCCCCACTCCATAAAAAAATTGTCTTAAAATAATTTTTTTTATCAATTTAAGCTATCGGTTATCAAAAAAATTTCCCCCTTTTCCCTACCAATTAAAAAAAGGCCCTTTTTCCCACTGCTTTTTTTCCCACTAATCATAATTATCCATACAGATTGATGGTCACATCCAATAGACATTATCATAAAATAATATCATTTGGCTATGGCTATTTATCCAAGCCTCTTTCTTTTCATCAAAGGTGACAAAGCTGTTTATTTGTTTATTTATTGATTCTTTTGTTTTTCATTTGCAGGTGTCATAATAATCCAATGCCTCCAGATCGTCCATTTTTTTGTGAAAATAGTGACATTAGAAGGTATGACTACAGCATTGAATGCTGTGATGATACTGATTTCTGTAACCAGAAGCTAATGCCAACCTTACCACCTCCATCACCTGACCCATGTAAGTTGTTTGAATTTTACTACCTTCAGTTTATTTTTATTTTTTTTCAACAACCTTTGCACTCAGTTGTGTGTTAGACAGCAAAATTGTATTTGCTGTTTCCGTAGCATACTTGTTTTAGGAGAAAGAGTCGCTAGCCTTATGGTCAACCCCCAACCTGAAGGACCTTTTTTGGGCTTTTGAAATCAGTGTTGCCTTTCACCTAGATGAGATACTCTCCCGAAGCAGCTAAAGATTGATGCAATGGTCTTGAGTGGGATTTGAACTCACATAATATGATTCCATAGTTCAAGCTTTTACCACCTTGTTGCCTATATCTATTGATGTATACTATTTAATAATCAAGAAATGTAAGGTTTGTGATAACGGATAATTTTGAATTAGATTGCGTAATTAAAAGATCTTTTTTTTTGTTCTTTTTTAAAATCTTTTAGCAAATCGTCCGACTGCAATCAACACAAATGATGCATTAACAATTGGGATCAGTGTAGCTGCTGTGCTAATAATAATTTTGATTGGTGTTGTCTATTTGTGTCAACGTAGGATGCAACCGTATTTTCCTGCCAACTCAGCTATCGACAGGTTTCAGCCTAATCAACGAGGAAGTTTACGCAGCCTTATAGATGATTGGTCTCCCTCAGGTTCAGGATCAGGTAAGAAAGATTTTTTTTTTCCTTCCCCCACCCAATTATGGTGTTGTTAAGATTCAATGTTCAATGTTCAATTTGCTACATGAACCTTTTGTTGGTTTTATCAACAAAAGTTGAATTCAAAGGTAATGTCCACTTGGGGCAGCGGAGAGATAGTGGGACTTCGGAATATGCGATTTCAAATCCCAGTCATTCCGGTTACATTCGTATTTGGACTAATACCCTTGGAAAAGGTATAAATCCCCATATTTCCTCTAGCTATGGATCAAATAGTACATATTGTGTTATTAAAAAAAATGTGGTAATGAAAAAAGATGTTTATCAAAAATAATTGTTGTCAACATTGAATGACCTTAAAAGGTTGATATGCTGTAAAATACAAACAAAAAACTGTCTTTATTCAACTGTTAGGTTTTTTGCCAACAAAAGTTGGGGATAAAAGTCTGCAATGTATTTAATACATTTTATTAAATCAGGGTTGATGCAAAAATGATGCCCAAATTTTAGTATGAATGTTTAAGATTGTATTCAGTAATGATCAGGGCTGTGCTTAAGACCCTTGCAGACCCCACAATTGTGGTGGGAGGGGGACGCAAGCTTCCTAGGGGCTGCAAGGCTTTTTGGCTTCTCAGATCTTTTGTAATTCAAAAAAATTACCAAAATAATTAATTGTTAAGATTAATCAGAAAATCATTATCACACCTGAAATATGCATCTATCAATCCATCTATCTTTCTGCCTATCTCTCCCTCTCTATCTCTCTCTCTCTCTCTCTCTCTCTCTCTCTATATATA